>JANIWD010000045.1:0-101745 GCA_030557875.1 Candida neerlandica
GCATCGATCTTTCTCTTCTTGTTTGCAGCCGTTGTGGCTGGATGTCTTACTTTCAAGTCGACGCAACCCTGTGCACAGATAGCACCAAGGAAAGATACATTAAGACCTTTAGTGACAGGTATTTTGATAACTGCCTGTTTTCCTATAGCCGACCAGCCATATTCTCTTCTCATACTTGTGTTAAATCCAGCTTCATCGATGAAAATACAATTCTTACTAAAGTCAAGTTTGTCTTTGTATTCTTCGGCCCACTCATATCTTTGTTGTTTAACTTCATCCAGTCCTCTTCTCAATGCCCACTTGGAGACTCTCTTTACACTGAGTTTGCAGACTTTGGTGAGAAAGTTATATATGGTCGTAACACTTGCATTGATGTTATCAAAGGCCTCTCTGAGCTTCTCTGATAAGAATTCCATAGTTACAGTAGCATCTTCATTCACCAAGTTCTTCAAGAACTCTCTATGTTCTTCCGTGAGAATAGGCTTACGTCCACGTTTCTTGGGAACGTGAAAGATTCCCTTTTGTTCTTCAACAATTCGACGATTCCAATTCTTTTTCCAAGTATAGGCTGTTTGTAAGTTAATATCGTTGAGTAAAGCTGCTCTATACAATGAATACCCTTCTTCGGCAACCATGTGCCAGAATCTCTGCTTTTGTGAATCAGAGTAACGGTTGTATTCACCTCTGCTGTTTTTACTAGGCTTATCAATGTTTACGTCTTCCTCTACATCTACGTCTATATCGCTATCATCTTCATTGTTCAATTCTACATCTTCCATATCAGTAGCAGATGAGTTTGTGATTTTCTGGTAATCACTAATACTAAAACAAGCTTCCAATGGTGCCAATTCACACTCCAAAGTCATCCGATCATTGTCATTGAAATCGAAACGATTACCAAGAGCATCAACATAACCATCAGTGAGTCTTTCCAGTCTGAAATCCATACTTACTATTGATACTATTTGCTTTTTTCTTATTCAGAACTATATCATATAGAGAAAAAAAAAATACATCTAACAATTAATTTTTCTATGGAAAATATGATGTATTTATAGTCAAGGATTTGACAGCCAACAGTGAGGGGATTTTGTTAGTTGCTGACTAATGTTTGTGCGAATGCTTATATAATATCCATACATTCTGTTCCAATACAGTTAATAAAGCTGGGTATGAGTAAAAAAATCCCGCAAATTAGTACGAAGAATACCTGTTCACGCAGTATGAACAATTTTTGGTCACGAAGTGTGAACAATTTTACCTCCTAAAGTATGAAATTTTGTTTTTAATTGGTATTAATATTATGGGTCACGTGGTATTAATATTTCATGGGCGTCAGTACGAACAATTTTGACCGGTTGACTATGAAGTTTATTTGTCCATTGCTATGAACAATTTTAACGCACTGGTATAAAAATTAATGTCCACTGAAACGAAAAAAAAAAGTAAAAACACTGTACCTTCTCACCTTCTCTCCCACTTCCTCTCGGTGTGTCCCTTATGTTCTCGTAATATATTTCGTAATCCATATTAGTGGTTTTACTATTTCTTCTATATTAGTTTCTACACTTTCTCGAGCCAATAAATATATAAATAAATAAATGAAATGTATCGTTACTACGTGTTTCAGGTCAATTTCTCTCCTTATTAAACCGAGGTCCTCAACATAACAAGTATATATATATTTGATAATGTAGTATAAGGAATTAATGTATCGTTACAACGTGATTCAGATCACCACCAACCATCCCCCAATGAATATAAGTGTGTGGGCAATATATGCAAATGCAAAAACATGTATAAGCATAAGAAAGGTGGTGTTGTGTTGTGTTAGTCGAAATCTCCTGACCGAAGATTTTTCTTTGGACATAAGTTTTAGTTTTTAGTTAGTTTAGTTTTTGTTCCATTCCGTTTTCTTTGTTTCGCCGAATGCGGAATAATAAAAATTCAATTTAATTAATCGCCGTAAGGAGAAACTTGTCTTGTGTTTTTTGGTTTATCGGAAAAAAGAAAAAAAAACGCCAAAAATCATCACAAGTCACGTGAACACACCAAATTACATTAGCCACACTAAATGTAAGGCAGATAAAAAGCAAGCAAGATGCCGCATAACTGCAACTCTTCAAAAAAAAATAATAATAATAATAATAATAAAGAAAAAGCTTCGACCCAGAAATTCACACAAATTATTCAAATATCTAATAAATCCTCATAATAGTGGTAGAGGTAGTATGTTTTCATAATACTTACTAACCTTAAAAACAAGAAAACTTGAGATAATAGAAAGTTGCAAAAAAAAAAATTAAAATAGAATTAATACAATAGAATAAGGATATTTACAATATCCCTTTCCAACAGATATACCAGATCCCACGACCACAAACCACAACCACAATCACCACAATTGAATCTCGCAATATTTCATTTTTGATTCAAGTATCACAATACAGTACATATCGTTATCTCTCTCTTTCGTAAGGCGATGCATACGATATTTCTATAGTGTGGTGTCTTCAATTAAGGCGAATTGAGGATATTTAGGAGATAGACGAAGAGGAGGAGATAGATGAGGAGGTGGTTGTGGTTGTGAAAGAAGGAAAGAGGGATGATTGACAGCCACAGTTTATATTAATAGCGATATTAACAATAATGATTAGATTTTTTTTTTCTTAAATTTTTGATGCCTTGTTATTAATATTAGTAGTAAGTTTCGCTTGGCTGTATGAATGTTTTGCATTCAAAAGAAATTGAAGTAAACACACGTTTTAAACCTGTGTGTGTGTGTGAGTGTGGATGTGTGATTAAGTGAATATAGATCGATCCTTTATGTCTCTCTTTCTTTGTCCTAAGAGTTAACTCGAGATCAAAAATGAAAACGCCGTTCCATTGTCAAACTAAAAACAAAACTTAAGTTTAAATTTCAATTCTCCGGCTTTCTCTCTTCTGCTCTTCTGCTCTTTAAATTGAAGATTTTATTTCTACAACGGTGCCATAAATTAATATATCTCTGTAAGCCACAATTTATATGCAGGATATATAAAAAGTTTTCCAAGAAAATTTCTTTTTTGTTTTTCTTTTTTGCATTTCTCATGCATGCAACACAGAGAGAGAGTTCTAGTCATCATCTGTGGAAATTTTGTATAAAGGTAACATCGTTTATCCCAACTTTTTAATTCCTTCTCTCCCTTTTCCTTTTATCAATTGACTTTTTATTCATATATTCACTAATTGTTATTTTTTATTAATTATCATTATCAATTCATAGACTCACTTACTTACTTACTCACTCACTCACAACACATACACATACATACATACATATACATATTAAATAATTTATTCTTACAACAATGGGTATAACGGATTTTTACAAATCGACAAGGACGTCAACAACCTCGGAAAAAAATTCCGATAACCACACTGATAACATAAGTAATTATAATTCATCCGCCGGTGAAGATGATGGAGAATTAGAAGCTGGTGTTCAATTGGATCAAAATGTTAAAAGTATTGGTATAATATCAGCTACTTTTCTTATTATCAATAGATGTATTGGTGCCGGTATTTTTGCAACTGGGGCTTCAATTTATAATTTTTCTGGTAGTGTTGGTGCTTCTTTAATGTTATGGGTTGCCGGTACTATCATTGCCTTTTCTGGTTTATTAGTGTATTTGGAATTTGGTTCTGTTTTAACCAGAAATGGTTCTGAAGTGGTTTATCTTCAACATATTTATAAAAAACCAAATTTCTTGGTTATTAGTGCTTATGCTGTTTATGCCCTTACAATGCCTTGGACTGCAGGTAATAGTATTGTTACCGGAGAATATATTTTAACCGCTGCCGGTAAAGAAGTTACCCAATGGAATTCAAGAGGTATTGCTTTAGCTGTTGTTACTTTTGCCTTTGCTATCAATGCTTTTAATGCTAAAATTGGTCTTTATGTTGCCAATACTTTAGGATCATTCAAAATTATCATTATTTTATTCATTATTATTACCGGTTGGGTTGGTCTTGGTAATGGTATCAAAAGTAAAAATTTCCATCCAACTCATAATTTCTCCAATGCTTTTGAAGGGGAAACCCCAACTGGTTATGGTATTGTTAATGCCTTATATAATGTTATTTGGTCATATGTCGGTTATTCCAATGCTTCTTATGCTTTGGGTGAAGTGAAAAATCCTCAAAAAGTTCTTAAAGTTGCCGCTCCATGTGCATTTATTGGTATTGCCATTGCTTATATGTTGGTTAATATTGCTTATTATGCTGTCGTTCCAACTTCAGTTATTTCAAGCTCTAAAAGAATTTTGGTTTCCGAATTTTTCTTCTATGCTTTTGGTACTAATGCCAGTAAAGCCGCTTCTGTTTTTGTTGCTTTATCCGCTTGGGGTAATGTTATGTCAGTTATTTTTGCTCAAGGTAGAATTATCACTCAATTAGGTAGACAATCTGTCATTCCATTTTCAAGATTCTTTGGTAGTAGTAGACCATTCAATACTCCATTCACTGGTTTACTTGAACATTGGATCATTGGTATAATTTTCATTTGTGCTGTTCCACCTGGTGATTCTTATAATTTTATTCTTAATTTGGTTTCATATCCATTGAATGTTATCAATAGTTTCTTAGGTGCCGGTTTAATTTGGATTTATATTAAGAAAAGTCAAGGTAAATATGAATGGAATGCTCCAATTAAAGCCACTTTACCTGTTGTTGTCTTTTTCTTTTTATCTTCATTATATCTTGTTGTTGCTCCTTATGTTCCACCAGTTGAAGGTCAATCAGTTTATGAACATCTTCCATATTGGTTGCATGCCGTTGTTGCTTGGGCTATCTTTGGTCTTGGGGGTATTTATTGGGCTGTTTGGACCCAACTTTTACCTCGTATTGGTGGGTATAAATTGGTTGAAAAAGAAGTTCTTGGTGATGATGGATTCTGGAGAAATAAAGTTTATAAAGTTTCGAAAGATTGTACCGAAGATGAAATTCAAGAACAAATTGAAGAAAAAAATGCTGAAAATCCCCATCTTAAACAATCATAGAATTATTTACTTCTTCTTCAAGTACATATAGATATATATATAGATGTTTAAAAAATCATCTCCATTATATAATTAATTAATTAATCAAATAGTATTATTACGAAACGGTTTTTTTTGATACCTATTCAATTCACATAATTTAATATAATAATAATAACACACTTGTAAATGACACTTCACTTTACATACTTTACATATTGGATAATATCATTCTATCTTCTAATTGCAAACTGGACATAAATGTCACTTTACAGTGATAGTTGATAAGATAGATTCAGTTACTATTTTAGGACATGCATGTAGACGCCGCAAAGTTCCCCCAAAGGGGAAGGAAAATTTTATCGCCCAATCCAATGATGCGAAGTAGTGATATTGTGTTTTTTTTTTAAAGATAATTATAATTTCTTATCAATTATCACCCACTGCTTCCCAAATGGCACCAAAATAAAATACAATCTCCAACTTAGAAATAAATAAATACTTTATCACTCTTTCATATTCTTTTTCTTTTTCTTTTTACTATCCTTTCTTTGTTTCTTTCTTTTTAACAATATCTTGTTAATTCATTCTTGAAACTAAACTCAATCAATAGACAATATATTATTAATATCCACGTTTCCAAATTAGACGACAACACATCCAGAGACAATCAAAAAAAAAAACAAGACAAAAAACAAAAATACAACATTGATAAATCATGACTGAACCACAGAATATAATTCAAAAATCAGAAAGAAGACGATCTATTGCTCTATTAACAAGATCACCATTATCAAATTCCCCAATTCCATCACCTAGAGGTTCATTACCAAATTCATATTCATATCTTAATAATTCACCATTTTTACGTGGTGATAACGACGATTCAGCAATTATGGAAACCACATCAGATCAATCTTCTGAACACAGGCAGCAGCAGCAGCAGCAGCAACAAAGAACTCCATCTACCGGTACTGATAATCTCGATTTGGCTACAGGTATTGATGACCCGGAATTAATTAAAAAAGTCTCAAAACATTTACCTAGTGATTTCGATTCATTGAATCAAGAAGGAGCAGATATAACCAGAGATTTGTACAAGATTAAAGAAGATTCACAACGACCAAACTTGAAGAAAACAAGAAGTTGTGAATCTTTAGGTTCTGGCCTGGTAAGATCCCATGCTTCATCGTTCAATGTCCCTGGAGGATTCCGTCGGGAGTTTTTGTTGAGTCAACAGAATAATAATAATAATAACCCAAATAGTAATATTGAAGCATTACGTACCACCACACCTAATTTCTTGACGAGGAATTTCATTGAGTTCTTGAGTATCTACGGACACTTTGCCGGGGAGAATTTGGAAGATGACGAGAATATTGCCAACCATTACAAATATCTTTTACCAAGCGAAGGAGGAGAAGAAGAACCTTTAATCCAACGGGAGAACTACAATCCAAGAGGTACAGCAACAGACAGGAAGGCATATTTCTTACTTTTAAAGGCATTTGTGGGGACAGGTGTTCTTTTCCTTCCGAAAGCATTTGCCAACGGAGGGTTATTCTTTTCCATTGGATTATTAGCATTCTTTGCATTACTTTCATGGTGGTGTTATACAATTCTTGTTTATACAAAAATGGCCACAAAAGTATCAAGTTTTGCTGAAATTGGTTTGAAATTGTATGGTCCTTGGTTACAACGATTAATTCTTTCATCAATTGTTGTATCCCAAATTGGATTTGTTGCTGCTTATATTGTCTTTACCCTGGAGAATCTTCGTGCATTTGTGGCTAATATAACTGCTTGGCAAGCATCGGATATTAATATATTGTGGTTTATAATTCTTCAAGTATTGATTGTGGTTCCATTATCTTTGATAAGAGATATTACCAAGTTATCCTTACTGGCAGTATTAGCAAATGTATTTATATTCACTGGATTGGTAACCATTTTATATTTTATGATATATGAATGGTTAGGTATTAATAATGGTAAATTTGGATCTAATATAGAGTATTATTTCAATGAATCCGAATTTTCGTTATTTATTGGTACTGCTATTTTTGCATTTGAAGGTATTGGGTTAATAATTCCAATTCAAGAATCTATGATTCATCCAAATAACTTCCCAAAAGTATTGGGACAAGTTATAATATCCATTACAATCATAATGATAATTGTTGGTGGCTTGGGATATTTGACATTTGGTGATAAAGTTAACACTGTTATTTTATTAAATTTACCCCAAGATTCTCCAATGGTTATAATTACCCAATTGTTATATTCTTTGGCTATTTTATTATCCACTCCATTACAATTATTCCCTGCCATTAGATTACTTGAATCAAAATTGATTTTTGGAAGTGGTAAAAGTTCCCCTGGGATTAAATGGGTTAAAAATATTTTCAGAGCTGCATTTGTTATGTTTACGGCTTATATTGCATTTATTGGCGGACAAAATTTGGATAAATTTGTTTCATTTGTTGGATGTTTTGCATGTATTCCATTGGTTTATATGTATCCTCCAATCTTGCATCTTAAAAGCTGTTGTCAAATCCATGATGGATTGCTGGAAGAAGAAAAGAAGTCAAGATATTGGTTAAGTATTCTTGATTATATTTTATTGGTCATTGGAGGGTTTGCATTTGTTTATACAACTGGACAAATCTTATTATTCACTTAGAATCTTGTATACACACAGAGATAGTTCATTACATTACATTGCATTATATTTCATTGCATTATATCTTCTTTTTTTTTATTTTTATATAGAAAATAGACAATTTAAAAATTATGTATTCCTTATAAGAAGTAGAATACCCTTTTATGTATGATGATTATGTATGATGATGATTAAATCAGACGACAACTAAAATGTGTGGGGGATGGGAGTGGGGGAGTGGGGGAGACAATGAAATCCGAGGTCGCAAACTGTCGCGTAAAAAAATTAAAAGAAAAGACGAATTACGGGAAATGTAAATAAAAACATTAAAACATTAAAAACACGACTTACGTAATACAAAATAAAAAAGGAAAGATTAGTAATTATAAACTTCACTAACAATTTACAACAATAATGATAATAATTAAATAATTAAAAAGAAAAAGGGATTTACAATATAAATATTCATTACCAAGTACCACCACCATCACAACAATAAATAAATAAAGTGATCCCTCCATTCCCTTTAATTTTTAATTCACAATAATCAAGCATCATGGAAAAGAATAATCCATTATTACCATTTGCATTTAGTAATTCAACTAATAATGATCATGTTATACCATTAGATACAACACCACGCGATAAACTTACAATTGATGAAAATGCCGGTAGTTTATATCACACGAGGAAAACAACAATTTCACCTATATCACCTAAATTACCATCATTATTAAAAATTAGTAATAACAATCAACGTCCAATATTAACAAAAAAATTTCCTCCAGGATTGAAAAGAAAGATGGGGGAAAGTTTTAATGATAAAGATGATGTTAAAAGAGTTGATGTTGGAATGGAAGAAGAAGAAGAGCAAGAACAAGAGGAAGAACAAGAAGAAGAAGAAGATGATAATAATAATGATACACAACGTAAAAGTGATTTAAGAAATATCCCATTACCTCCTAGTAGTCCACCACCACCAGAATTATTTACTGATAATCCTTTAATTTCCGAATTTGATTATACAACGAATCCAGAAACAACATTTGAAATACCAAAATCACCCACCACAGGGGGTAAAAAAATTCATGGTAATTTATTACCAAGTGAATTAAATGATTTTTTAACAATTGATAGTTCACCAACAAAGAAAAGAAAATCCAAGAAAACAAAACAATTAAGTTCTGAAGCTGATTTTGGTATTGATAGATTTAATCGATTCCATGGTAATATGAGTTATGAATTACTGTCTTCTACAGGTTTAGAAGAAATAGAAAAGAAACAACAACAAGAAGGAGAAGAAATAGAAATTGAAAAGAGACAAATAAAAATTGATCAAGTTGTTAATGAATCCACAAAACAATTGAGTTATAATCAAGCTAGAGATATTATCTTGACATCATTTGAAGATATGAATACAATTATTCATTTAGAAGGAATGAATTTATATGAATTACCATCAGAAATTAAAGATTTGAATAATTTAGTAATAATTGATGAAGAAGATGATGAATCAAGAAATTATCATTTATATTTAAACAATAATAATTTACTTCAATTACCTCCTGCATTATTTAAATATACTAAATTACAAGTATTATCATTAAGAATTAATCAATTACATACTATCCCCCCATTGATTGAAAATTTAACAAATCTTGTTGATTTATCATTAGGAGCCAATTGTCTTAAATATCTTCCATTTCAAATTTTGAAATTAAACAATTTAGTTAATTTTACCGCTGGACCCAATGCATTTAAATCAATTCATGATTTCCCCAACACGGATATAATTGAAATTAATAAACAAGTTGGATTATATAAATTAAAATTTCGAACTAGAATTATCCCATTAATTACATTTAATCCATCGTTATATTTATCATCATTAAAAACTCAATGTTTAACTAAAATTGCTCGACATGATGTTAGTTATCAAGAAACGAAAATTTGGAAAAAACATACGCCAAAATTATATCATAAATTAATTAAAACAGCTATAATAAAAGGAAAATTTAATGATGTTTGTTATAAATGTGATAATATTGTTGTTGAACCAATTGCTGAAGTTTTTGAATGGTGGGATATTTTATTGAATAAAAACGTGCCAATTAGAAAACAATTTTGTTGTCAAAAATGTGTTGATGGTTATGAAAATGAAATGAATAATTTGATGATGTAAGTTGGTTACATATATATATCTGTGTGTGTGTAGATATAATAGAAGAAATGGGGATTGTTTGTTAACCGCGGGACTCGGTGTCACAATTGCATGTGGGGAGAGAAGAAGCGACGGAGCGAGGAAGGAAGGGAGACAGAGGTGGGAGATTTTCTGCCCGGCCCCCACACAACACTCACACACGCAACATTACATGTTAAATACATTTTTTTTTTCTTGCTTTACCATCACAGTGGTTTTTGTTCAAAAAATATAAACCTATATAACCCCAGACCTATACAACTACATATTATTTATACATACACACATACACACATACACACACACAGAGAGAGATACATATAGCTATGTCAACATTAACAGCAGAAAGATTAGTTAAATTAGCTTATAAATATCCAAATTTATCCAATACATGGTATTTATTAGCCACAGCATGTTTAACAGTTATAAATCAACCGGATGAAATTCCTAAATTATATCATTTTGCTTTACGTCAACAATTATTAGAAAATGCTCCAACAACTGGAGGTAATTCTTTATTAACCAATAAACATTTATTACAATTAGCTCATGATTCTATTGAATCAGCTAAACGATACCAAGATTTAACAGCTGTTGGGATGAATTTACCGGATATTTTAATCCCTCCTGGTTATTATGATAAACTTCCATTAAATTATAAATTTACAAAAGGGGAAGATATTTTTAAATGTCAAGATCAATTAACTTCAAGATTTAGAGAAGTTATATTAAAAAGTATTGCATTAATTGGATTACCAAAAGTTATCAATTCATTAATGATTTTAAAAACCGTTACCCCAACCAATTTCCGTAGTAATGGAAGTATTCCTGAACGTCCATGTATTGTTACCCCAGGTCATATCCCTTCTGCTTCAATATTAAGTGAAGATGTTAATGGAACAAGATTTGATGATCCAAAAGGAAATATAATAACCGTTGATACAATTGATGGACCTATTTCTCCTCAATCAATTAATAATAAACAAATTTTTAAAGATTTAAAACGAGGTTCTGATTTTTGGAATTCAGTTTATAGAAATAAAATTAATACCAGAATTAAAAATCAAATGTTAACTGCTTATCCTGATTTATGGTATTATGCTTATCATCATGTTTATACTCCACTTTTAAGTTTTACCGATATAATTGGAGCTAAAGAAACTTCATTATGTGTTGTTGCTTGTTTAATTCCTCAAGATGTTAATCCACAACTTAAAGGTCATTTAAAAGGTGCTTTAAATAATGGTGCAACAAAAGAAGAACTTGATGATGTTAGACAGTTGACTTTTGATATTTGTGATTGGAAAGGTGGTATTACTTGGAAAGGTGGTAAAGAAAGTGTCGCCAAATTATGATTAAAATTAACAAATAGTTGATGATCTTTCTTTTACTTTCTTTTTACTTATTTTCGGTATTTTTATGTATGTATTGACTACAAACGTAATAACAATATTCATTTATTTAAGTTATTTAATTATTTATTTATTTATTAATGATCATAAATGTCTATAACGTAATATGTTTATGGTTTTGTCTCTGGTCTTTTTAATAGCCTGAATGGTTTTGGTTGTTGTGATTGTGGGGTAGTAGTAGTACTACTACTACTACTATTATTATTACTTGAATTGACTTGATTTTTAGATTTACTTGGTGGTTTCTTTGTCAGTGATTTTGAATCTTTGGAATCCCTTGATGACGAGGCTTTTGGTTTTCTTGATGGTGGTGGGGTTGAATCAGGCTTGGTAGAGTTAGATCTTGAACTTGGTTTCTTAGATTCAGTATCTTTAGATAGTTGTTGTTGTTGTTGTTGTTGTTGTTGTTGTTGTTGTTGAGATGGATTCTTTTTTGATTGATCTTCCTTTTTATTATTACCTTCTTTTGGTTTCCTCAGTCTTGTACGTTTTTTAGTTTCTTTAGATGCTCCACCTTCATTAGATTTATTATTATCCTTTGGTTTATCATCTTTTGATTTTGTTTCTTTTGATTTTGATTTTGATTTACTTTCTTTATTATTACCCTTTGTTGATTTAACAATTTCTTTCTTTTTTGAAGTTTTTTCAGATTTATTATCAGATTTTACAACTTTATCATTATTATTACTATTCTTCTTGGATTTACTCTTGGATTTCTTTTTACTTTTTTTAGAAATAATAGATTTACTATCTCTTTCTTTCTTTTTAATCTTTTGATTAATTTCAATTAAATTAAAATTATCAATTTCATGGTTTAAAAATTTAACAAATTTAACAAAGATTTCATCATTTTCAATATTATTATTATTTCCTGATAACTCTTTCTTTCTTTTCAGTTGTTGTTGTCCCTGTTGTTGAACTTGTATCTGTTGTTGTTGTTGTCCCTGTTGTTGAACTTGTATCTGTTGTTGTTGTTTTTGTTGTTGTTTCAGATCAACCATTTTATGAAATAAAGATTTTTCAATCATTGGAATTATAGAATCAGTATCATCAGTAAATGATTTATTTTTTAAAAACCCTAAAAAATCCATCATATCTTGAACATTATTAAAATTAACATATGCCCTTGAATAAATTGGAACTTCAAAATTTGTTTTAGGATATGATCCTTGAATATAATACGATTGAGTAATTTTTGTTGCATGATATGGATAATAAGTTGCTAATTGATTTAAAAAATCTGTTTCTGTTAATGAAGGGGGTAATAAACGAATCACTAATTTATTGTTTCGTGAAGTTATAGGAATAATATTTGAAGAAGTAGTAGTAGTTGAAGTTGTGGGGGTTTGATTCTTCTTGGATAGTATACCTGCAGTAGTTGGAGGAGGGGGAGGACCTGATCTTCTCGGTGTAACTGAAGCCATTGTGGTGGTATCTTGGTATCTGGGTTGGCTGATAAAGGTGAGTTAAGGTTTCGTAAAAAATTGATGAAAATTTGTTGATTTTTTTTTTTTTTTTTCTTTAAACGGAACCATCAGTTTATTTTCAATTACTACACAGGTGAATCAAATTAATCAATACTATCAAAAACATACATAATCACATAATCACATACGTCAAACTTGGGAGAATTAAAGATGAGTTTGATGAAATTTATAAATGAAATTAATCAAAGTTATGGAATAACAGATAATAATTTAAAAATTCAAGAATTAACAAAACTACTATCGATAAATCCCCAAGAAAACAAATACATTTCTATAATATATAATACCAACAATGTTCCTTCAACAATTACAACATTATATGATGAAGATTGGTCTGCATTTAATTTAATAATAACGAGTTTTGTTAAATTAAGTCATGAAATGGATCCTTGGTCAGTTTTAAAATCATTTGATTTATATGCTGCCTATTTGAATGATTTATCAATTGGATTTAATAATAATAATTATGGATGGTTATTATCGAATATAATTCAATCAACAACAAATCAAATTGTTCCATGGGCGAAAAATTTGGATTTAATGATGTATTTTAAAGAACAAGGAGGGAAATTTAGATTGAATTATATGGCAAGTTTAATTTTAAAGATTTTTAATAATATTAGAATTAATGATTCAAATTCATTTAAAACATCGATAATTTTATATTTAGGAAACACATTATGTTATATTTATTTTAAATTGGATAATCCATTACTTTGTCAAAATGTTTTCAGTAATATGCAAAATACAAGTTTAAAATTATCCAATTATCCCATTACACAACAACTTAAATATAAATTTTATTTGGCAAAATTTTATTTAATTAAAAATCAATTATTAGAAAGTTTTGAAAATTTAAAATGGTGTTTATTAAATACTTCAAGTTTAAAAAATCAAAAATTAATTCTTGAATTATTAATTCCTATAAGTTTAGTCCTTGGTATAAAACCAAATTTTAATTATTTGGTTAATCGAGGAGGATTAAATTTTGATTTTTTTTGGATATATGATCTGATAGCTCAATCAGTTAAATCGGGGGATTTTAAAACGTTTAAACAATTGATTCAACAAAATTATCAATATTTAAAAGATAAACGATTATTATTATTAATGAATAAATTGGATATATTAGTATTAAGAAATTTAGTTAAAAAAATTTGGTTACTTTTGGGAAAACCTGCAAGTTTGGATTATACAAGAATACCAGTTGAAGGTCATATAAATGATGAATTATATTTGGAAAATTTATTGGTTACCCTTATTGATTCAAATTTAATTAAAGGAAAATTAACAGTTAATAAAACAGTTGTGTTAAGTAAGAATGATCCATTTCCACTGGTATTTAATATTTATAAAGTAAGATTTGGTAAAAGAAGTTTGAATCAATGGATGTAGTATCATATATAGTCAATCAATCCCATCCCATCCCCTTATTAGCGTATATATGTATAATGTGTAACAATGCTACCAATTGACTTTGACTCACACACAAAAAAAAGATAAATTGTAAGAAACGAACAAAATAGCAAAAAGGATGAACGAAATTTTATTCGAGGAATATTAGCAACTTAATTAACCAAACCCACAAACCCACAAACCCACAAAACCCAATCAATTCAATTCATATACATATATAATGACAATTACAACGACGTCAATTCCAGAAGAACTAAAATCGAATAAATCAATCACTCCATATATCATACGATCCATTGAATTATCCCTGGCCAATCCCGTTGTTAGTTACTATTGTAAAATCTATGTTTTAGAATATATCTTAACCAATAAATTACATGCAACATCAAAAGATATAGAAATTTTTACCATTCAATTATTAGATGATACAGAATCAATTAAGAAAGATGAAACTGATGAGAATTTACATAAGATCTTAAATGATAAACAATTATCATTTGGATTAGTATTTTCATTTGGGTATAAATTATTTAATTCATGTTTGGAAGGATTACTGAATTTAACTCATGGTAATCAATCACAATTAATTGGGAAATTTAAAGCAACATTGAATTTTTTAAATGTATTAGAGGTATTTAAAAATCTGGAAATTGATTGGAATCAAATTACAGGTGGGAAAGCTAATAATTGGGATGAATTTGATAATTTAAATAAAGAAAAAATTAAACTATTGAAATATCAATTATCAAGGTTATTAAAAGGGGAAGTGGAATATAAGGATGAATTAAAGGACGAGGATTTAGAAAAAGAATTGGATCAAGAATTGGAAGAATTAGGTGAAGAACAAGGACAACAAGAAGAAGAAGCTAAAGGAGAGGATGATTATGAAGGAGTTAAAGAAGAAGATAAGCATGAGATACATTTACCTGGAGCACCAAGTGAACTTCCTAAATTCATAGACGAAGATGGTGAAAATGGTGAAGACCAATCAGAGTTACCACTGACTCCTAAATTCATTGATGAACCAACAGATTTACCACTGAATGATATTGATGATGAAGCAGAACAAGATAATAATACTGTCAAATTACCTGGTGCTCCACATATACCTCCAGCTGAACAACAACAAGCAGAAGAAGAAGAAGACGATTCATTGAAATTACCTGGAGCTCCTAAATATTTACCGGATGATGATTTATCTCATATAAATAAATCCTCCACGATACATGTTTTCACTCCATCTGATTCCAAACAGCCAACCAAAAAACCTGACCCTCCAGTATCTGTTAAAAAACCCTCATCTTCATCCTCATCATCAGCTACAAAAACTCATAAACACCATGCACCATTGAGTAAAGAAAATATCAAACAAATTTTAAATCGAGATGATACTATATCCAAAGTGCAAAAACATGCCAAATTTGCCCAATCTGCGTTACAATTTGAAGACTTTAAAGAAGCAGAAAAACAATTGAGAGAAGGTCTAGAATTGTTGAGGGTATTAAGACAACAGGAAGATGAATGAGAGGATATCATATCATTTGCAAATAAGAGTAGGGTCTAAAGTCTTTTCTTTTTCTATATAAATACATATATATACATATATAAATTATCGTTTATTGTTTCTAGATATAGAGATCTACGTAAGGGGACATATATTTTATTAAACACAAACACAATAAAGGAGGCAATTTGGTGTAGTATAGAGCCTTGTATATATATTGTATATATTGTGTCGTTTATGGCATTTGAGGCTGTGTTGGATTTCGTTTTTTATCGTTTATAGGCTGTGTTTTTTCCCTTCCTGTTCAATGGATAATATATAATGTTAATGTACACGTGTTGTATTTTTTTAAAAAAAGGAGATAGTTTTGAAACGGTATTCTCCTATTAGTTGATAATCTTGTAATGTGTTGGTTGGGTTGTGAAATGAATGGGATGATGACAACTAATTAACATATGTAGTTGAACAAATTGCGAAAAGTACAAACAAAAAAGGTTACACCGCATTAACCTAAAAGAAAACGAAAGTGGAATTTCACAAAAGACACAAAACTTTATGCAAACCTTACTTCTGGGGGAGAGAGAGAAAGAAAGAAAGAAAGAAAGACAAACACATGGGAAGTGGTCTTAAAAAAAAAACAAGGCTATCATAACCTGTTTACATACAATGCTACAACAATCATCGTCTATTGAAGTTAAAGAATAGGAGAAATTGAATTAATCAAATGAATGATGTGGATGGGACTGTAATGTAAGGGAACAACAAACAAAATAACAGGGATTGATTTGATTTGATTTGATTTGTTCATGACGTCATATTACTCTTTGATGGTAATAAATAATAATAAGAACGCGATGTAGAATGAAAGAATAAAAGAAAGAAAGAAACAATATTTTTGTGTGCCTGGAATCACGAAAATAATAATACCTATAATAATAATAATAATAATAATAATAATAGTACATAAGGTAACAGAACATAAACAGTATGGTGCAATTATAATCTTTCAACAGTTACAATGTTAAGAAAGTAAAACAGAAGGTTTCTTTCGTGTTTAATTGTTGTTGGTAATGGTTATTGTAATGGTATATTATGGGGGCATTGACGAATTACCCGATTAGGTTGACATCAGATGTACATTTTAACCCATTATACATGATGGGGGCTGTAAACAGACGCTAATCGGCGCCACTTTATTTTTTTTAGAGAGCCTCGTTTGTACCAAATAATATGAATGGCTGGAACACATTCAAAGGAGAGAAAGTGAAACAACTCCCTCCTCCTCCTACCACTACCACTACCACGACTATTACAACCATCAACAATTACTATTGCCAATGTTTCTACCACGAGATGGAAAAGGAGGAGGGGAGGAAGAAGAGCATAAATTTCTTGGAGATGTGGTGAATGAAAAGAAGGACACAAGTATTATATTGATAATAATAATTATAATAACGGTACATAGTACAAAACCCGCAATTTCTTCTTCTCTAATTGTAGTTGCAGATGTTGTTGTAGATGTAAATAATGAAAAATATGTATAAAAGTAAGCGTAGAAGAAGAAGTAGAAGAAGAAGAAATTAAATTTATTAGAGAAAAACCTAACCAACTTAAATCAAACCAAATCCTTTTCTTCTTTTAGACTTTCAACTTATTTCCTTTTTACAAAGTTTTAACTCATTGATATTTATTTAATCCTTTCCATATCACATTTAACTTCCCATATTCATATTCATAATCAATCAATCAATAAACAATTGTTCTCCCGATTCGGACATTTCGTATTTTTTTTATTATTTAATTATTGCAAAATATTTTTTTTTACCAAATTTGTTCAAACAGTATTCTCCAATACAATACACAACAATCCATATCAATACCAAATTGATTTACTATTTCACTCCTTAACTCAACTATACCAATATTGAAGTAAGGAGATAGATACAAAGAGAAAGAGAGATCCAACAATCCTATTTCCGGGAGAAAACTATAAATAACCGTACAGTTTTTGTGATACATTCTTTCGTTTTATTATTTTCCCTTGCAATACCCGTTGGTTGTTAGTTGTTAGTCTTTAGTCGTTAGGTTTTTCATTTTGATTTTGATTTTGATTTGAAAGGAAATCTTTTTGCTTTTATTCAAAGAAGAACTTCAATCTTAGACAACTATATATCCATTCTATATTACCACCATTACTACTATCAATAGAATAGAATCCACTTGTTGTTTATTATTCTATTTCCATTCTATTCCAACACTACAATAAGTTTTTATAATTATTGTTGTTTTTGGTTTCTATTGAATTTAACCTTTTGCTGAGAAGAGAAAAGAAAAGAAAGATTCTGTGTGTGTGTTGTTTGTTGTTGATCGATCGATTACTAAGAAAAATAAATAAGTACAAAAAAAATTTCTTAGAAAAAACACGAATTCCTAAAACAGAATCAACAACAAAAAGAAAGAAAGAAGAAAAAAAAAAGAGACCCACATTTTGGGAAATACTAAGAGTTGACAAAAAAAAAAAAGTTACAACCATTTAAACACATTAACACATTAACACATTTACAACTTACTACTTCGATCTTTATTCATATTCATATTCATATTCATATTCATATTCATATTATTTATTCAACCCCACCCATATATCCATACTACAATATGAATGCTATGAAAAAGAGAATAAGTTCTGGTAAAGAAACACCCAAGATCGATACTTCAAGATCTCCCAACCCAAATACAGATCCAAACAGTTTAGATGGGATCTCCGCTGAGTTGGTCCCTATCGTTACATTATTATCATCACAAGCACATCGTCGTTATCATGAAGGTATATTTATGCTTTATTATGACTTGAATGGCGATGGTAAACCTGCCGATCGTGAATGGAAAGAAGTATATGGGATATTAACCGGTAATCAATTAGCTTATTGGGATGCAGCAAATTTAGCTCAATTTAAAACTAATCCAAATACTTTAATAGAAACAGCAACAAAACCATCATATATTAACTTTACTGATTCAGTCTATAATGCAATGAAAGTCTTGCCTGCTGCAAAACAAAATTTGGATAATGTCATCATTGTATCAACAACATTGAAAAATAGATATATTTTACAATTTAAGTCATATAAAGATTTGACAACTTGGTATTCTGCTTTACGTTTATCAAACTTTGAATATTCCGCATTACAAGAAGCTTATACTGGGGCTTTATTATCAGCTCGAGGATCCCGATTATCCGACATTAGAACTATTTTAGCCGAAAAGAGATTTGATCATGAAGATTGGGTTAGTATAAGGTATGGTAGTGGTATGGCATGGAAACGTTGTTATGCAGTTATTGAACCTTCTACAAGTAAAAGAAAATCATTTGTTCCTGGTAGAATATTATTCTTTGAAAATGAACAAAAGAAAAAGAAACAATTAATGGCAGTGGTAACCAATGCTTCCGCTGTTGCTGCTATATACCCACAATCTCATTTATTGATTGATCATTCTACAATGTTAAAAATGGAAGGATACATTAACTTCAACTCCCCAAGTTTGTCCACAAAAGTTTCCAAGAAATCAGCTGGTGATTTTAAACATACAGCAATTTATTTGATGCCAGAACAACATTCATCTGTTCCAGGGTTTGATACTTTAATTAGATTCTTAATTCCATTATTGGATAGTTTTGGATTGTATGGGAGACCTAAAAGACTTAAAGCCAATAGAAGTGATCCTGATTCATTGTTGTTTGGTTTACCAACATTACCAAGGGTTCATTATTTAGAACTTGATGATGTGTTGGAATTAACAAAAGGAGATTTCTTAAGTTGGGATTTGAAATCCTGGAATACAAACATTAAACAAATCTTGAAAGGTAAATTAGATAGAGGTTATGAAGGATGTGGAAGTCAAAGAGGATATGAAGGGGCTGTCAATTCTTTGAATAGTCCGGTTATATCTGTTGGATCTCCAAGATTTCCAGGGGCTCTGACAATATCTTCTGCATCTAGACTGGCTTCTTCTTCGTTATCGCAACAACAGCAACAGCAACCACAACAACAAAAACAACAACAACAACCTCCATCCAAACCGCCAGCTGGACCCGATCCAAAGACTAGTGGTCCTGGATTGAACAGAAATGTTAATGATTTATCCCTTGGAGTTGTACCAAATATTAATGAACCATCAACTTTGAATGTTGACAAGACTAGAGATAATCACAAATCTATCCAATTGGCAGAAATTTATCAGAAATATTCGGATATTCAAACACCTTCTGATCAATTCGACAGAAATGCTATTTTGAATGGTTCACATGAGAAATTCCTGGATAATGATTTACCAGATAATATGCGTCAATTAAACTTGGGTAGTAATGTTTATCCAAAAGATGATGACAAATTATTCAGTGATGACGAAGAAGAAGATGATGATGATGATGATGAGCTTGAGAAGGTGGATGTTAGAAGAATAGGAATGAATTCTCAAGGAAATCCATCTAATCCATCCATGGGAAGTTTGAAGGTTCCTTATGCTGATGAAGATAGAGCTGGAAGTTATTCATCTGTTATTTCCCCAATGGCACAATTCAATGATCTAAAAGAGAGTTACAAACTGGTTGAGAAGAGGAATCCATACCCCAACAATAGTGACGAGGAAGATTCTGATGCTGAATCTCCTCCACCACCTGTTCCTGCTCATAATGACGTTGCATATAAACCAGAGTTCCCAGGAAATATAAGTTCCGTTTCCATGGGTGTTGCTTCATCACGTGGATCAACTGGGAAAACATCTGTTCATTCAGAAGTTGGAAGAGTATCAAGTGGTTCTTCTTCGGAATCATTCACCAAAAATGGTGAAGAACTTAACTTATATCCTTCATTAGCTCCAAAACCAATTGCAAAACCAAGATATATTTCATCTCCAAATTCATCACAAAACAATCTAAATTCACCTAATAGAGCGTCTCCAAAGCGTCAAGAAAATTTGCAGTATCCTGTTTCTCCTCAACGTATTGAAAAAGTTGCCAAATCATCGGATGATTTGAATGGTGTTATTAAGATGCCTGCCTTGCCACCTATGCAACAAAAGCAACATCTGCCATCACCTCCACCAAAACAACAACAACAACAAGCTCATCCATATAAACCTCAACAATTTCAACAACCACAGCAACAGCAACAACCACAGCAGCCACCACAACAATCGAGACCATTGAACCAAAATCCATATCCCGCAAGTGGTCAAAAAGCTTATCCACAACAATATGGATACCAAATGCAAAACAAACCACAACCAATGATTCCTCAACAGCAACAACCACAACCTCGTCCACAACAACCACAATCACAACCACAACCACAATCACAACAACGTCAACAGCAACAATTTTATGGTCAACAAGTACCTCAACAAGCTCGTTCTCAACCACCAAACCAACATTATCCAGGACCACAAGGATATAGACCACCACCACCTCAACAACAACAACAAAAACAACAGCCACAACAATATAATCAAGGATACAAACAACAACCTCCAATTCAACAACAACAGCAACAACAGCAACATCAAGCACAATATGGACGTCCAGTACCAACACAAAATTATCCAAGTCAGGGTCCAATGCAAAGCCGTGGCAATATCCCAAGAAACAATGGTCAACCAGTACCACCACCATCACAGCAGCAACAACAGCAACAAGCTCAACAATTCCATCATCAACGTCAACAACAACCAAATGCATTTAGAGGATATGATTCAAAACAACATCAACAACAATATTCATATTCAGTTGCAAATAACCAACCACAATCACCAGTTGTACGTCCAGGACAACCACATCAAATACATCAAGGAAACCCAAACCCAAACCAAAACCCACAAAGACATCCATATGGTAACCAAAATAGTGATCCATATGCAAATGCAAACTCAAGATATTACTAATTTGTTTAACTACACAATTAGTACAAAGAATATATTCCATTTTCACACACACACTCTCTCTCACTCTTTCTATTTAGGTTGTTTTATTATGTACATTAGATTAAATATATATATACAAAAAGAAGAATAAAATTCGATATTCCCCGATTTAAAACAAAATAAAAACAAAAACTATTAGATATATTCTTTATATTATTTGATAATTAACTATTTACAAAAGACATACATACTTATAAACATATCTAAATCTTATGTCTATAACCTTTTGGAACATGTAAAGGAGACCAAACACCTCTAACAGAATCATTTATAGATTTAACTTTATGATTAAATTTAAATAATTCATTACCTGATCTTGAACTATACTCATCCAATTTTTTAATTATTTCCTCCTGGGATAATTTTTTAATTTCAATAATTTTTTTAGTTCCATTAGTATAATTGAAAACTAAATTTGGATGTTTCCCATCATGAATTTTTTTAATTTCAAAAAAAATATCGGAATTTTGTTTCATATATGAAGATAAATTCCCATTGGTTAATAATTGACGTAAATTATTTGATGATCCTCCCCAATTACAATATTGAATTGTGATTTTATGACAGGGTTTGATATAGGATCCAATCCCATTACGGGCAATGGAAATTTTTGGAATTGCTTTAATTGGCATTATTGATTTATTAAAATATATGGGTGTGTGAGGGTAAGGTAGGGTAGGGTAGGTAAGTAGATTTAAGGAAATAAGTGATAGAATAAATATAAGTTGATAAATGAAAAACAAGTAAGTTATTGGTTTGTCTTTTTTGATTGAGTAGAAAATTTTTCAATACTTTTACTTTGAAAAAAAAAAAAAAAAGATAATCGAAATGAAATGATAGTCGTGTGAAATTGACCAATCACGTGATACATACGGTGTATGTCCAATAGAATGACAAAAAAAAAACCAATAAATAAAGAACATGTAAAATGGGAAGAGGAAGAGGGGTGGTGATTGTTGTGGTAGCTGTAGTGGGGAATAAATAAATATAATTTGAGGTTATGTTGACAAGAAAGGTGAAGTACCTTGGTATAATTATTGGCAATTAAATATTGTTCTGGCAAATATATTGAATGAGCACATATGGTAGCAATATAAAGTTTTTTTTTTTTGGGGATTATTTGGTGGGGGGAGATAAACCCAATAAAAAAAAAAATGAAAATCAATTTCTATATGAACCCTTGCAATATCTTGGTAGTACTTTTTGTTAGGAATAATAACTAACAATAAAAGGATAATTATATTAATATTAAATAATATGAGTGGGATTGAAATCACACCAGAGATATTATATAAATTAGCTTATACATATCCGAATCTTTATGATTCATGGTATTTAATTGTTATATCTTCATTAACTGAATTAAATATTCCAGAAGAAATTCCTAAAATTTTTCAATTTGCAATTATACAACAATTATATGAATATCCCAATACCATATGCATTGAAGATAAATTTTTTTTACTTGAGTTAGGTCAAAAATGTATATCATCAATTAGTGAAGAATCTTTAGAACTGATTAGAAAAAAAAATGGAAATGAATTACCTGAATTGGATCTAGATCTATTACTACCTAAACAAAATACCAATTTGAAATTAAAGTATATCGAAGAAGAAGATATTAAAAATAAACAAAAAGAAATTATTGATAAGATACGAGAAATGTTATTAAAAATAAGTATGTTTGTTGGAATGCCAAAATCAATTAATTCATTTATGATTTTACTTTCAATAACTCCAAAAAATTTACGATCCAATCATAACCATGGTGATGGTGATGGTGATGGTGATGATGATGAAGATGAATATAAAAGAATTGGAATAACTAAAGAAGATACAATAAATGGAGAAGATACAATAAATGGGAAAATTTCAATTGAATCAATAAATATAGATTCAGTGGTAACTAATCTTATTCGAGGTTCAAAATATTTCGAAACATTTTATTCCAATTCCAATTCCAATACCGGTTCAGGTTGTGGTTCTAGTTCCGCAATTGAAGTTAGAAATAATATGAAATTGGCATATCCTGATTTATGGTATTATGTATATCATCATATTTATTCCCCATTATTAGGATTTAATGATATTTTAGGACCTAAAGAAACTCAATTTTGTTTAATATCTTGTTTAATCCCTCAAGATCTTGATGATTTACAATTGAAAGAAGAATATTTTCAAGGGGCAATTAATAATGGGGCTACAATTGAAGAAGTTGATAATGTTAAACAATTAGTTTCTTATGTTTGGGAATTATCCAAATCGTCATCAACATCAACATCAACATTAGAATCATAATAAATGATAAATAGATAAATCAAAAAATAAAAAAACAATCATGTATATTCTTTTCTTTTGTATAGACTTTGTTAATTATCTTTTTTTTTTTTGCATAGTTCTTTTTCATTGATGTGGAAGAAGGGTGATTTATATTTTATACTTTAATATTCAATATTTAATCATTATAATTATAATTGTATTCTACTTTGTCTTTTAATTAAAAAGATTTGTAAACCACAAAAAGCAAAAAACGCCAAATAAACAAATACAGCACCAAATACAGTTTTAGCAACTGCTTCACCATCTTCAGGATCATTTATTGATCCCATAAAAGATTCATTATTAACTTTAAAAAGATATCCTATAATTGATAATATAACAATTGCAAATGAAGATGTTATAAAACAACAATATGCTTGGAATGTGGAAACAACTGGCTTCATTGTAAATATATTATTATAATGTGATATGTTATGTTATGGGATATGTGATGATAATATAACTGATAATTGATATATTGATAGGATTAACAATGACTGTGTCTGTGTTGTTGATGTTTCCTTTTCTTTGGTTGTTTTGTCTTATCAGTTGATGAAAAGTAGTTTAGTAGTAAGTTAGTAGTTCCTTTTTTTTTTTCGTTGTAAAATTAATTTTAAATTAAATAAATTACTTTTCGTCACCTTTGCATTCTGTCTCTCACGCATATACACTCGCTCACAGCTTAAATAAACTGCAAAAAAAAAACAATATACAAATTTATAAAATTACAAAATTACAAAAATCAACATTTTCAAAAATTTCTACATCATTATCATCATAATCATCATCATCATTGTTATTCAATGTTTTTTTTTAATTTTATTCCTATTTAAATTGAACTTTACGTCTAGTCCTCTTACCTAATGGTAGAAAATTTGTATGTTCACCAACAACAACAACAACACCACTTCCTTCACTTCCACTACTAGCTTCTGCACTTTCACTAACAGTACCACCTCCACGATTACCATTACTATAACCATTTCTATTATTCTCTATTTCTTCATTAATATCATCATCATCGTCATCATCATCATCATCATCATCATTATCTTCTTCATCTAATGCTTCATCTAATACTTCACCTTCGTCTTCATCTTCAATTACCAGTGTTTCTTTAACTGGACTACTTATAACTGGTGTACTATCAGCTATACGTTTCTTTTTAAGTGATTGAACTGCCTTGTATGTTTCTTTAAGAAAACTTAATTGATCAGTTATAATATGAATATCATGAAACCATTCTTTATCTAATTTTTGATTATGGGCAATAATATTTGACTCTTTTACATTAACCGTGGCATTGGTGGTTGCCGTGGCAGTGGCCGTGGCCGTGGCCGTGGTGGTAGTGGTGCCATTGTTAAGGATATAATTATCCAGATAATGATTCATATTTTCAATAATTTGTTTCATTTTTGAATTCAAAATCATAAATGAACTTGGAGTTGGTGTTGGACTAACACCAAGACTTGGAATTGGAGATGGTGTAGGAGAATGAGAATGAGAATGAGAATGAAATTGAGAAGTTTGAGTTTTTTTAATTGGACTTGAATTTATTGAAGTTTGTGGAGGTGTTACTGTACTATTATTATTATTATGATTATGATTATTTGAATTTATTTGTGATTGTCTTCTGGTTGTCCTTCTTGAATTTGGTGTTAACAATTGATTATTATATTGAAAAGTCACCATTTTCGAAGGTGTTGAATTGGTTGAATTATGATCCGTTAGTTCTTGTTGAAGTTCAGGTAATGTCGTGCTTGTAGGTTTAATATCAGCAGTATTACCAGTAGTAGTACTACCTAAACTAAGACTAAGACTAAGACCAAGACTATTGTTATTGTTATTGTTATTGCTATTACTATTGTTGTTTAACGATGACCGTCTTGTTGTTCTACCAGTTGTTGCAGTTGGTGATGTCAAATTTGTTGAAGAAGAGCGTCTTTTAAGTTTATCACTATTATATTTAAAGGTGACTATCATGATGTTTTTATTGAAGAGGGGGGTAGGGGTGAAGTGGAGTGAAGTGGAATGGGGTGGTGGCGGGCAAGATAATGATTTAGTGGTTATGGTTAGTACTTTTTTTTTTTTTTTGGCAAGTTGTGAAAAACTCGTCTTTTCTCTTTGTCCTTTATATACATATTTATTGCAGTTAAAATTTTCTAGTGTAAGGGTATATATGAATCAATTGAGAAATTGTTTCTTTTCCCACACACACCAATTTACGACATTGACATTGATGTTCTTTTTTTGTATGGAATGTCGCGCAATCCCTCCCATATTATACAGTTTATAGGAAGGTACGTAACAAAATATGAAAATTCATTTAAAAAGATTAACTCTCCAATATCAAGGTGTGGACAGTTTATGTTTTATGTTTTATTGAAGTACTATTACAGGAGGACAATATATATATATATATATTTCAATCACATACATAGTAATGATTTTATTGTTGCAAATTTACTTCCACTACGATTTCATTTTCACCATAAACCTTGGGAGTAAATGATAGTGCATATAACTTCAATTTCAATCCTCCTACAGGGTCCTACTACTATCAAATAATAATAATGATAAATACAATAAATAGTGTTTGGGAATATTTGATATTAAAGGGTGTATTTAGTTTAGTTTCAAATATCGCGACATTTATATATTAACCGTCTCTCATATTTGATTAAGGGAGAGAAACAAAAAAAAATAGTCAATGAAAAATCAATACATTTTTTTACAACACCCCACTATATTTATCTATTAACAAAAAGTCAATCAAACACATATACCACCTTGTGTATTTCATAACTTATATATAACCAACATTCCTAATTTCCCAAAAAATGACCACAGGAACATTAGCACCAATACCAGCAAATCAACCATTAATAAAAGCAGCTGAAAATGTTTCCAATCTAATAGAATCATTTATTGAATTAGGGGTATTAGTTCATGATAATCAAGGTACACCACAATCAAATCAAGCAACAATTAATAAATTAAATCAATTAATAACTCAATTAAAAGAAACTTCAAATTCAACTTCAACTACAAATTCGGAATTAAAAAATTTCCCAATTCCAATTGATGTAATTTCATATATTGAAGATGGAAGAAATCCCGATATTTATACTAGAGAATTTAGTGAAGTTAGCGCAAAGAATAATGCAAGATTAAAAGGAAAAATGAATGGATTTAAAAGTTTAAGAGATGTTTTTGGAGAGAAATTAAAACAAGAGTTTCCGGAATTGACTAATAATGTTGATGATATTGTTAGAAGGACAAGTGTTGATACGAGTAGTGATGCAAATAATCATAATAATAATAATAATAATAATCATAATGGTAATAATATGGTGAATAATGGATTAGCTAATGGTAATGCAGAAAGTTGACCTAGCGTTCAATAGTTTTAAGGTTTATAACATGGATTAGTGTCATAAGAGTAAGAGTAATATCATATTATATATTTATTATTAGAACTGTAATTCATATTAGGATTCTCAAATCAGATAGATAAATTACTAATATATATAAACAATTACAATTACAACCAAATTCATAGAATTATACTAATAATTAATAATTTCTGTGGGTGATGCAACCAAAATATCCATTTAAGGACTCATTTATAATTCAACCATATCATAGTTATATATTTACATGAATTATAAACAAATTCTTTCAAGATCTATATTTCATTTTGATTAAAATTTTGATTAATTATTACAAGAAAAAAAAACACACAAAAAGTAATCGGTAGAGAATAATTGATTGTGTTTGGTTCTAATTCTTCGATCAATAGAAATAATTTCAAATTAGGAATATTATTGCAAGAAGATGAAGAGGAAGATGATACGAATTGCGTAATTAAATATTTAACCGTTATAACACAAACATCCTCTTCTTCTTCCTCTTCCCCCCCCAAAAAAAAAGAAAAAAATGCAAGTAATTTAACTAAACTAAAACAATAGAAGATCTAAAATACTATGAACATGAACATCACATCATTAATTTCTGTCAAAAACAAGCAAGAGCAAGCATTGTTTTTGTATTATTTGTGTTAATAATAATGAGTTTGTTTGTTAACCGGGCAATAAAAAAAAAAAAAAAAACCCGAGAGACACAATAATAAAAGAAAAAATGGCTGGCGATGGTGTTGGTGGTTGGAAAGAAATTCGGAAAAATAAACAACCAACAATCTAAAGAAATAAATACAATAGCAATAGTATTAGACATACATACATCCATACATGATGTAAAAATAAGAAAGCCACTTGGCTGGTTGATAAATGATGTACATGAAATAAATCTAGTTTCGTAAAGTTTTTGTAAGTTTTTTAGCAACAAAAAAAAAACAAAAAGATCAATGAGATTCATTAAGTAAGAATGTGTCAAAGAATATGCACTATCAATACAATGATGATGATGATCATTATTAATGCTGTTGAGGCAAATTCAAATAGATCATCTTTGACAATTTCAAGTGTTCTACTTCTAAAGGGAGCATATCATCATGTTATAACATATATATCTCTATATCTATTACCACTATCTTTCAGTATTCAATGGAGGGGGGAATCATGTTGAATTGAGGTTGTATTTTGGGGCAATATTCACAAAAATGGAACATTCGGTGGGTCAGTCAATCAGTTAGCCAGTAAGTTAGTTCCATGGTTGAGTGAATATAGGAAACTTTTACACAGAAACAGAAACAACAACCAGAATAAAAAAATATCTTTGAGTTAATAATTACAATTTAACCAACCAACCAACCAACCAACCACATACATGTACATGTACATATAGATATAAATAAAACTCAAAGATGAGTTTTTGTTACTTTAATATTTTGGAACCCATCAAATTAGAGGAACATGGGCCAGTTTTTTTTTAGTTATTTATTTCATTGGTGTATATTTCTTCCCACACGTACACACACACACCACGCCTTTTTAGTATTAAAATTGTGGTTGAAAAAGTCAAATTTAACTAAACCTTACAAAGGAGAGAGTAAAGAAAAGACAAGGTTATAACAAAACCATATTTCCCACACACTTTCAAGGAAGAAGAAAAAAATAGGACAAAAATAACAAAGGAAGGAGACCAAATAAAAAAAAAAAAAGAAGCCCAATTAATAATCATAATGATAATGATAATAGAAAAGGTCGATACTGTATTCCATCTCCTTATAATACAATCTCTATTCTTTCTGTTTCACTGTTCTCTCTGTTCTCTCTGTTTAAATTGGGATAAGTTTTGTCTCAATTTGAATTCAAATAATATATTCTCCATAACCAAAGTTTACACACACAAAAACAATTCCTGGTTTAAATTACACAAAAGCGCGTAATTACTTGCACCATCTTCCCCCATCTCTCCCCAATTGATACATCAATGCATTAATGCATAATATCACAATAAGATTTATTATTACTAAAACCAAAAGCAAAAGCAAAAGCAAAAACCAAACTAAACTTAACATATACAAATAAGAAAGTAAGCCCAGAAATTACTTCAGAAATTTCTTAGCATTTGGATGAAGTTTAGCTTAAGTTCAAATTAAGACATTACTTTGGGCTATGTTTTATATGTTGTTAATTTGGATTCAATGTACTTGGCCTCCTTTTACATCATAAGAATGAAGTGATAAGACGTAGTAATAGATGTAGTAGCAGTATTAGTAAAGATACTCCTGGTTATGTTCTACATAAACAAAAATTAGCAGTAGCACCTAACCATACGAAGCCAAATAATTTCAAATCTAAAAAAAAAAAAAGAACAAACGGAAAAGCAATGTCAAATCTCAAATCTCAAATCTCAAATATTCAATTAATAGGAATAGAAGTAATAGGAATCGTATTGTTTATTTATTTATTTATTTATTTTTGAATCAATATCATGATATAGACAAATTGGGATTATTTTTAATTTCATTTCATGTAAGAGAAGGAAACAAATTGAATGAGTAGATAATAATCTTACAAACAACAACAACAAATACCCAAATTCAATTCAATTCACGTCCAATTTTTTTTGTTCTATTTTATTAGTTAGTTAGTTATTTATTTATTTTATTTAACTTGTTAGTATATATGTGGTGGGACCATTCAGAGGGGGGAGATGTTACAAATATCACCAAAAAAAAAACCAAAAAATAATAACCAAACAAGAAATAAGAAATGAAGAATAAGACAACAAGAAATAAGGAATAAGAAATATACCTCAACACATAAACCGCAGTATCTACTACTACTACTATCTTTCCCAATTGATGTTACATAACCAGCATGCGTGATATCGAAGAAAGAGAGTTTATTTACTTCGTACCATTGTTGTTATTTGTTCGGGTCGGATAAAGTATTTAACTGTTGGGGGAGAAGCAGCAACAGTAGCGGTGGAGGCGATGGCGGCGATGGCGGAGGCGTTGAACAGTTGAACTGTTAGTTGAACAGTTGAACAGTTAAAGTGTTAAATTTATTAAAGTTTACAGAAAAGGTTAAAATTTTAAATTATGCATAAGAAGACGCAGATGTAGACGCAGCCCACTTATTCCATCGCATCACCCATCCACCCATCATCATATCATCTTCATCAACTTCATCATCTTCTTTTAGTGCCACAGTGCACACATGCATTCACACAAGCATACACAATAGTAATTGCAACAAGTAAAAAAATTAAATAAATAAAAAAATTAGACAAGGAGAAGAAGATATCTTGCAATAATTAAATAAGTAAAAAAAAAAAAAAACTTCTAAAGTTTAAATTAAGAACAAAGCCCACTTGCTACGATGATGATGTAGCCTGGCTCATTAACCGCCACTTCCATTTCCATTTCCACTTACCATTTCCACTTACCAATTATCTCTTACCACTTACTTCTTACCTTTTACTTTCCTCTTCCATAATATGCATCTCCTTTTTTTTTTTTTTTTGAATTTATTATTATTTTGTAACTGCTTGCAAATCGAGATTTTATAGTTTTGGAACTAAAAACTAAAAACTAAAATAAAAAAAATAACACAAAATAAAATAAAATAAACCAACACAATAATTGACAAATTCCAAAAATTAAAATATAATCAACAAGAAACTTATTTATATTTGTTAATTTCTCTCTCTCTCTCTCTATATATATATATCTCTTTTTTTATTTGTTTATTTATTTCTTTGATTAGTTAATTCATTGATTGCCCTTTCTTCCAGCAATAATTAACCAATAATAAACCATGGTCAATACTCAAATATACTCATTGTTTGTATTAGCATTGTTGAAATTTGCAACTGCAGCAGATGATGACACCACCACTACAGTTACAACCACACCAATAGAAGAACAAACCACAACTGTTGCATTACAAGAAGAAGTTTATGGAACTGAATATATCTTCACCGATTCTAATGGTTCATTAACAACAACAACTGAATTTGCTTCCACTGTTACCAATCCTTATACTTTAAGTGCAGACAACACTTCCAGTGAAGAACCAACTCAAGAAACCGAAGCTCCTTCTCCAACCTCAGCTCCATCTTCATCTCCTTCTTCTACAATTGCTGGCGGTGAAGAAGAAGAAGATAGTAGTTCAGTTGTTACCAATGTTCTTAACCCATACTATACTGAAATTCAAATTGATGTTCCACCAGGTGTTTATTCAACTTCTACTTTATACTCACAAACAACTTTGGATGGAGGTAAAACAGCTGTTCTTGAATTATTAGTTTTACACACTGCAGTTTGTTAATTATGAACCACCCACTCCCCCCTTCATAAAAAAACACTCGATTTAATTTAATTTAATTCTATATGTCTTAATTTCCAATTTTTTTTACCACTTTTCTTTCTTCACTTTAACTAGTTTTTTTTATTGCTATTGCTATTGCTTTTATAAATAACATTTAAATTTTAATATACTTTAGAATTCATTTTCATCAATATCAATTAACTGAGAACATTACATTGTAAATATTCTTTTCTTGATTCACAATAAGGTAATTCTTGATTTAAATTCAAATCAAATACCAAAACCCCCAATTCTTTTTTTTTAATATTTCCAAAAATTTCAATCCAATCACTTATAATGATTAATTTTTTTTTTTTTTTATCAAGATTAATTTTTCGAAATTTACTTTTTAAACTTATCATTTTAACATTCTTCTTAAACATTTGAATAATACCATTCCTTTCATCATCACCATTATTACTTCTACAGGTAATTGTTAAACTTGTATATCCAATTAAACTTAATCCATTATTACCAAAATCAATACTAGCAGCAAAGATATATAAATTCCCACCAAGGAAAAAATCATTTGGAAAAAATAATAATCCACTTCCAATTGATCGAATTAATGTAATTGATCCTCCTCCTCCTCCTCCTCCTCCAGTTGAGTTTTGTCGTTTCCTTAAACACCCTGAAATTGGGATATTTTGAAATTGAATATAATTCATGGAATAGAAATTTATTTCATAAAGTTCAAGAATTGATTGGATATAAATATACGTTGAATTAGTTTCAACAATATGAATAATTGAATCTGAAGAACTACTCATATTATTATTCACATTATCCTTGTCATTATTATTGAAATATTTTGATGTAATGAAAGATAATTCAGTTTGAAAAGTTCGATAAATAACTTGTTCATTAGTGATATCATCAAGAAATATTTGTATTTTACCTTCTTGTTTAATTTGTTGTTTGGATTGAATTATTGGATTAGGTAATTGAATGATTTTAGTTGATATATTGTTAATTATGGTGGTGATGATAATAATTATTAAAAACAACAATCTCTTCATTTCCTTTCACTTGACTTCATTTCACTTCACTGTTCATTTAATTGGTGTGTGTTGCAAAATCCAAAATAAAAGCCACACACACAGAGAGAGAGAGAGAGAAAAACAGATAAACACCAGAGGAAAATGCGGCTCACGGTATAAAATTCACTTATTTTCACGACAATAATTTATAAATATATATCCATTAATATACATATACATATACACATATACATAAACGATTAACTAAATAATCCTAATGATGTTGCATTTTTTAAAGGTTTTACAATTTTTAAATTTAAACCACTTGAACTTGATTGACGACGATTCTTACGTGATTTAGAACTACGAGAATCATCATTATCAACACCATAATTATCATTATCATCTTTAAACATACCTGAAGTATCTGAACTATCCAATTCAGGAATCTTTGGAGATGGAACTTGACTTGCACTTGTAGTTGTAGTTGAACTTGAAATAGTTGGTGGGGCCATTAATAATGATCTTCTTCTACTTTCTTTTAAAAATTCACTAATAGATATAAATTCTTGTTGAAAATTAATTGGTTTTAAATCATCCAATTTTTTAGATGAATAAATTGAAAATCCTTCATGCAGTGATTGATCATTATCATTATCGTTGTCCCCTTCTTCTTCTTTTAATTGTTCACTAGAAGCATTAACCAATGTCTTTGAATTATCCAAATCATCAAATGATTGATCAATTAATTCCGGATCTGGTTTGAATTCAGAAATACTTTGCACATCATTATCTTCTTCTTCATCATCAGCTTTTTTGGTTTTACTTGAAACCATATTTTCAACTCCAATTTTAGATGAAATACTTTGTTGTCTTTGTAGTATTAAAGTTTCTCGTTTAATATGCATTTCTTCTTCTTTATATTTATTCAAATCTTCTAATTTCGTTTGAATTTGTCCCAATCTATTTCTAAATCCTAATGTTTCCCTTGCTATCAATAATTGTTGGTCTTTCAAAGAACTCTTCAATTTATTAATCTTATTATCTCTACTTTCAATTATCTTTTCACTAATTAATAAATGTTTTCTTAAATTCACATTAATTAATTCAACTTCATTCAATTTATTACTAATATTATGCAATGAATTTTCCAATGAAAATAATTTACTTTCTTCTTGATGGGATGTTTTTAAATTTTGCATCTTTAAATTTAATATAACATTTTCTAAATCTTCAATTTTCTTATCTCGACGATCCAATTCTTCTGTTAAATTAATATTAGAACTCTTTAAACTTGGTGAAGTAGAAATCATTGAATTTGTTGTTGTTGGCATTATGGGTAATTTAGATTGAAAAGTAGCTAAACTTGGTTTTGTCGCAATTGAAGTTGCTGCACTTGCAGTACTATTTCTCATCATAGAAAACATCAGTGGAGAAGATTCTGACCTTGATGATGATAATTCATCTTCCAATTGTTTAATATAAGCCTGATTATTTTGATTGATCTTTTCCAATTGAATGATTTTATTCTTCATTGATGCCGTACTCAACTCCGTATTAACATGAGCACTATTTTTAATTGATTTAGCTCTAGTACCAAATCGAAGTGTTGACAAGGTTTCTAATTCATTAAATGAAGATGGAGAACAATTTATAATCAATGATGTCCTTGAATTACCCCCAATTGATTCTTGTAAAATTCTCGTCAATTTCGAATCTCTATAAGGAATATGAGTTGATTTCCCATCAGTTAATGCATTAATAACATTTCCTAATGCTGATAATGAACTATTAATTTTTTTAGCTTCTTGTAATGTTTGACCTTGAGCTCCAGTTTTATCAATTTTTTCACTTCCAGCAAGATCAACCAAAAATAAGTTAGATCTTTTGATTGTTTCAGTTTCCACATGTTTTTGAGTTAATTTAATATGGAAAATAGTATGAGAACGAGAAGATTCTTGATTCATTTGAGTTGATGATATGGAACGATATTTCAAACCATTCTGAAGGTGCGCTAGTAATTCCAATTCATTTGTCACGGTTTTAGAAGCCAAACCTTTGACATAAACTCCATTTAACTTATCTTCATGAATGGTAAAATCTTGATCATTATTGATATCAATCAAATCTTTAATTTGTTCCAAATATATTTCCATAAATGATATTTCCACAGTATATTCAACTTCATTTGATTCCAATTCATTGGTGGTTATTCTTTCAAATATTTCATGAGATATTCTGGGGGCAATTCCTAGTGAATTTGGATCATCCATGAAATTCGAACTTGTATTATTTGCTCCCAACATGGTATATGATTTACCGGAACCGGTTTGTCCATAAGCTAAAACTGTACCATTATAACCATTGATCAAATCATCAACTGTTTCAGCAATTGAAAATTGGTAAATATCCAACTGACTTGCTTGAGGAGTGAAAATTCTATCAAAAGTGTATTGTCCGGTATAATCTTTACCATATAATGTAACAGTTTGACTATTAGGGAAAGTTACAATAGAACTGCCACCATTATTCACTTCTATTTCGTTTTCAGGTCGGAATCGACAAATGACTTTGATGTTATTGATGGTAGATATGGAGGAATCCAAGGAAAAAGTAGATGTTCTAACTTGGGAAGGTGTGAGAAAGTTAAATGGGGAGGAAGGTGCAGTTGTTGTATGAATTGAATCATCATAATAGTCAATACTTCTGTGGGATGATAATGATATATCACCATCGAATGATCGTGTGCTTGACATTTATATTTGTGATGATGGTGTGTTTGTGATGTTTGTTGTTGTTATATAAATGAAAGGAAAGTACAAGGATTTAAGATCTTGATTGTTTCCAAGGGGTTGTAAAAATAAAAATAAAATTAAAATTAAAAAAGAAAAAAGGAAAAGGTAAAGTAGGGGAAATAAAAAAGTGGGTAACTATTTGATGGCAGGGGGGAGTAGGTGGAGTAGTAGTAGTATTAAGTAAGGAAAATAAACCTAGGAATCTTTATTGGTTTTATAGTTAATGAATTAATGAATTAAATATTAAATGTGACAGATGAAAAAAGGGAAGAAAGGGAAAATAAATTTTTTTCTATTTGAATTATTCCAACTTAATAAATTTGTACTTTGTATATGTACTTATTCTTCTTCTTCTTCTTCTTCTTCTGCTTCTGCTTGTGCTTGTACTTCTGCTTGTATTTGTTCCTTTCTTTGTTTTGTAAAATTTTTTTTTTTGGTTTGGGTTGGGTTGGGTTGGTTGGTAACTTTATTATTTTATTTATTTTATTTTATTTTTTATTTATTTATCAATTGGTTTTTTTTTTCTTCGTGTAGTACGTCTTGCATATTATTATTCTTTTTTATTCAATTGTTTACTTTGCATTAAAAACCTAAAAAAAAAAAAGTATCGTTTTTGTGATACATAAATATTGTATAATTAATTTTCTCTCTCTTTCTTTCTCTCTCTTTGATTATCGGAACTTCTTTCCTTTTCTATTGTTATCTCCTTTCTGTGTGTTGCAAAGTCAATGCTGTCTAACTTGTTTGTCACCCATCTTGTTGACAGCCTTTATTCAATGGAAATAACAATACTATACTATACTATACAATCCACCTTTACACCAAGAGCAACAATTATTAACTCAATTTGTTGTTTTTTGTTCTTCAAGGTGTTGGTAGTTGTGGTGGCAGTGGTGTTGTTGTTGTTGTTGTTGTTGTTTCAATGTAGAATTTAGTTCCCATTGCTGACCACATTGAAAATCCTTTTTTCAGTACACCTCAATAAAAAAAAAGAAAAACAACCCACAAAATTAAAGGGGGACTCCAATGTAATATGCAATTTAACCTCGTCGAAAAGACAACATCCACTATCAATTAACCCATTCAAGTCATTTTGTGGACCAGTTAGTAACTTCCAGAACTACCGTGTAATTATATCTTCTTGGCTATTATTATTTTTTTTATTCACAAGCATATGCTCTCTCTTCTAATTACCATAATTTAATATATATATATATACTTATATTTGTGTGTGTGTGTGTGTGTGTGTGTGTGTGTGTGTGGTAATTTTTCCTTCTTTCTCTCTCTGTGTATGTGGCAGAGAAGAATTCTTAAGTTGTTTTATGAGGATTCTGGATGCATACATCAAAATGATTCAAAAATTTTATTTTCTAACAGATCAAATAGTAAAGGAAAAACCAAAATATTGTTGTCTACACCAAGGCGACTAACAACAGGGTGGGGGTTGTTACCAACAACTAATTTACTTGATCTAACTTATTTTATTTTAATTTAATTTTGCTCCCTGTATTCAGTGCTGAGCAACTTCAGGGTTGTGAGTCTTGTTCAATCATATGATTCGATTGAAAGGGTTAAAGCAAGCGTATATGCCAGTTCCCAATGCAACTGTAGAGAGTTTCTGTAGTATAGACAATACCACATAGCATGAAAGAGCAAGAGAGAAAGAGAGAGTGAAAAAAAGGAACCAAACCTACAAAATGATGCATAATGCATTGTCTTAATTTCATTGTAAATCTTTAGAGGAAAATCTCTCTTGTTCTCTCTTTTAACAAAACCCAAAACTTTAACCGCAGGTCTTTGTTTGGGATTTTGCTCATCGTTTAATTTCTAAACAACCCTATGAAAAAAAAAAAATATGACTCGCGTACAACCGTGAACCATGAACCGATGAATCTGTGAACTATGAAACACAACACAATAAAAATAATTTATTGTAAAGTGTGATAACAACCTATTATCCATGGTTTCACATAAGCCTAGTTATCTAGACGAACCTCAAACGAAAAATCTCAGACGCGCTCAAAAAAAAAATAAATAATTACACCTAAAACAAGGTGATCTCATACATACAGAGAATTTCAGGGTCTTTTTTCTTCTCTTTCTCTCTCTCACTTATCCGAAGTAAAAAAAAAAAAAGTTATGTTTCTCCTGAAGAATGTGAGGCGTTAATATACTGACATCGTACCGCTAACTGTCCTAATTTGGACGGGTAGAAGCCAAGATGGGACAGGGGGTTCGGTAATTGTGAATAATCAATTATATAACCGGGTATTATCGTGCTATGCGTTGTCCATATTCTCTCTTTCGATAGGGGAATGTTATATTCCATGTCTAAATTCATAATCCACAAGGTTTGCTGTTGCTCCCCCATTTATATCTGAAACTATGGACTAAAAACTTGCTAACCTAAAGCAAGGCTTAAACAATAAAAACATTTAATCTATTTAGTCTCTTCGTCTATCTAGCTATCTCGCAAAAACATTAAAGGTAAAAAAACAAAAAAAAAATATAACACTAATCGCCCCCCTTCCAAATGACGGTTGCGTATTACCCCAAAAAACTTGTCATATGCCAATCCGAAAGAAGTTCTAGAATTTCCTTGATGATAAATTGATTGCATTAAATAAATGCAACTTCAAATTCAGGAACGAACTTCAATTCGAGAAGGGATCAACAGACATAACCAAAGTGAATGTAATCGCAAAATAAACTCAAGGGGGGGAAAGGGGAGAGGTCAAAAATTTAACGATTGTGGGAAATTTTAATTTCGTCTAACTAGCCGGACTTGGCCAACACCAAAAAAAAAAAAAAAAAGTACAACTACTAAAAAAAAGCTCAATCCAATTTGGCTTACATAATATCACGTGTATTCTCATCGCCGAATACGAGTCAGAATCACAATTCATATTCTCCAGAGTCGAAATCAATTATTTTGAATTTTTTATTTTTTTTATCTTTTATCTAATCTATAGACCAATTCAAACTTATCACGTTTATACATCTCAGTCGGTTTTCATTAGCTTCATATTCACCTTTAAGGATCTAGAAATGTGATGTGTTGATATATTCCCCATTAAGTACACGTTTCCTTTTCGAAAATTTAAATTGCAATTTACATGAGTGAAAAATTTTTCACTCCTATATTACTAGTAATCATGTGATTTGTATAAATCCACACCCTCGGAGTTTGAATTTACGAGGGAAAATTGTGTTGTAATTACTCATTTACAGCAAAAAAAAAAAAAAAATCCAACCTATTGCAGCATCAAACTCCACGAACAAATTTCTTTAAAAAAAAAACTGTTACCTGAAGAAAAAAAATAATAATTCTTTTTCACTCCTTCTTTTTCAGATTTTCCAATTTTCTTCTTTCTTTTGATCATTATTAATCGTTTCATCGATAAAGTCATGTCATCTCCTCAACAAATTGTCAACTCATTCCAACAAGCTTTAAACTTGTCTGGTTCTCCAAATGCTGTTTCCACTTCCCCAACTCAATCATACATGAGTCAATATGTCCCAGCTAAGGCAGCTAAAGCTTTGAAACCTTTTAAAACTGGTGATATCAAGATCTTGTTGTTGGAAAATGTCAACACCACTGCTATAAATACTTTCAAAAACCAAGGTTACCAAGTTGAATTCTACAAATCCTCATTACCAGAAGAAGAATTATTGGAAAAAATCAAAGATGTTCATGCCATTGGTATTAGATCAAAAACTAAATTGACTGAAAAAGTCTTGAAAGCTGCCAAGAACTTGGTTGTTATTGGTTGTTTCTGTATTGGTACTAACCAAGTTGATTTGGATTTTGCTGCTAAATCAGGTATTGCTGTTTTCAACTCTCCATTCTCCAACTCCAGATCCGTTGCTGAATTGGTCATTGCTGAAATCATCACTTTAGCTAGACAATTGGGTGATCGTTCAATTGAAATGCACACTGGTACTTGGAACAAGGTCAGTTCTAAATGTTGGGAAATTAGAGGTAAAACTTTAGGTATTGTGGGTTACGGTCACATTGGTTCCCAATTGTCCGTTTTGGCTGAATCTATGGGTATGAACGTTATCTACTACGATGTTCTTGCCATTATGTCTTTGGGTAACTCCAAACAAGTTGATACTTTGGATGAATTGTTAAAGAGAGCTGATTTCGTCTCTTTGCACGTTCCAGCTACTCCAGATACCAAAGACTTGTTAAGTGCTCCTCAATTTGCTGCCATGAAGGATGGTGCTTATGTTATTAATGCTTCTAGAGGTACTGTTGTTGATATCCCAGCTTTGGTTCAAGCCATGAAAGCCGGTAAGATCGCCGGTGCTGCCTTGGATGTCTACCCACATGAACCAGCCAAGAATGGTGAAGGTTTGTTTGCTGACAACTTGAACGATTGGGCCAGTGAATTGTGCTCATTAAGAAATGTCATCTTGACCCCACATATTGGTGGTTCTACCGAAGAAGCCCAATCTGCCATTGGTGTCGAAGTTTCTAATGCTTTGTCTAAATACATCAACGAAGGTAACTCCCAAGGTGCTGTTAACTTCCCAGAAGTTTCTTTGAGACCATTGGACTTGGACCAACAAAATGTTGTCAGAGTTTTATATATCCATCACAATGTTCCTGGTGTTTTGAAAACCGTCAACAATATCTTATCCAACCACAATATTGAAAAACAATTTTCTGATTCCCAAGGTGACATTGCTTACTTGATGGCTGATATTTCAGATGTCGATATTAGTGATATTAAATCCTTATACGAACAATTGGAACAAACTCCATACAAGATTGCTACCCGTTTGTTGTATTAGGTTGACTTTTTGTTATTATTATCATTATTATTTTTTTTTAATTGTTCTTTTTTGGTGTTTATACCACACACCATTGTAATGTTTTTCTAAGTATATAGAATGTTTTATACTTCTTCAATCCACTTTATCCCAATTTATTAATATAAAAAATTTTTTCTGTAATTATATAAACTTTATTTTGCCATTTGCCATTCACGGTGTTGCCATAGTTTTTTTTGGGGTTTTTGTTTTTTTTTTTTTTGCAGTTTGATTATATATTGTCGTGCATGGTGTTCCAAAATTCTTTCAACCTCGTTGGACATTTGGTGGCAACACATTTTTGGTAGATATATTTTTTTTCTTTCACTTCCTGTTAAAAAAAAAAGAAAGACAATTACTACAACAACAACTTACCAATAACCACAAACATTTCAAGAAATATGGCATTGGTATCTGCAGCTCCATATTTAGCATTATTGGGGGAACCTGATGCTAGTTTAAAATCATATGCCTTGTCCTCATTGAATCAAGTTGTTGATCAATTATGGGCCGAAATCGCCAATAGTATTACCGAATTGGAAGATTTATACGAAGATGATACTTTTGAAAAGAAAGAATTAGCTGCATTGGTTATATCCAAAGTGTATTATAATTTAGGAGATTTTGAAGCATCTGTCAAGTATGCATTACTTGCAGGTGAAGAGTTTAACTTGGCTGAACAATCCCAATACATGGAAACCATTGTCAGTCAATGTATTAATTTATACAATTCATTGTCGCAAAAGAAATACTCCGATAGTTCAATCAAGATCGATTCAGGATTAACTTCAATCTTTGAAAAAATGTTAAAGAAATGTTTGAATGCCAATGAAATGAAATTGACTTTGGGTATTGCCTTGGAAAGTTACAGATTAGACTTGGTTGAATCTATTTTGAAGGAACAAATCCAAACCAATGAAGAACAAGCTTTAAGTTTGATTAATTATGTATTGGTGTGTTCTAACAGCACCGTCAAAAATTCCGAATTTAGAGTACAAGTCTTGAACTCATTGATATCATTATTATTGTCCTTGAAAAAACACCAAGATTTCTTCACTATCATCAAAATTATTGTTCAATTGAATGATTTCGAATTGGCAGTTAAATTATTCCAAGAATTGATAAACCAAAAAGAAGATTTGATTGCTTTCCAAGCAGCATTTGATTTGGTGAATGCTGCCTCCCAAGAATTATTGGACCTTGTGATCAAACAATTATCATCTGAACTGGAAATAAGTGAAACCAACCAAGCAATTACCAAGAAAATCTTGAATATTTTATCTGGTGTGCCAACTTGTGACTTGGATAACACGTTTTTATTTAAAAATAACAATGCTGATGTCACCATCTTGAACAAATCTAAGAACTTGTTAGATGGCAGAAGTTCTATTTTCCATTCTGCCGTTACTTTTGCCAACGCTTTTATGCATGCAGGTACCACTGATGATTCCTTCATTAGGGATAATTTGGAATGGTTAGGAAGAGCAACCAACTGGTCCAAGTTCTCCGCTACTGCCGCATTAGGTGTCATTCACAAAGGTAATTTATCCCAAGGTCGTACAATTTTGAAACCATACTTGCCAGGTTCATCTGGCTCTGCCAACACCAAAGGAGGTTCTTTGTTTGCTCTTGGATTGATTTTTGCCGGTCACGGTAGAGAAGTTGTCGGTACTTTGAAATCTTTCTTGGATGAAAATGGTAATGCTGCCGGTTCTAATGATATTGATATTCAATTACACGGTGCCGCTTTAGGTGCTGGTGTTGCAGGAATGGGATCTAGAAGTGAAGAATTATACGAATCATTGAAAGTTGTCTTATATTCTGATTCAGCCATTTCATCTCAAGCCGCTGCCTTGGGTATGGGTTTAGTTATGTTAGGATCCGGAAATGAAGAAGCCATTCATGATATGTTAACCTATGCATTGGAAACTCAACACGAAAACATTATCCGTGGTTTAGCTATTGGTATTGCCTTGTTGAACTATGGTTGCGAAGAACGTGCAGATGAAACAATCGACAAATTGATGCGCCAGGAATCTTCAATCTTGAGATATGGTGGTGCATTTACTATTGCTTTGGCATATGCTGGTACTAGTAACAACAATGCCATCAAGAAATTGTTACATTATGCAGTTTCCGATCCAAGTGATGATGTCAGAAGAGCTTCCGTTATGGGATTAGGTTTCTTGTTGATTCGTAACTACACTGCTGCTCCACAAATTGTGAAACTATTATCCCAATCCCATAATCCTCATGTAAGATACGGCACTGCTTTAGCATTGGGTATTTCCTGTGCTGGTAGAGCTTATCCAGCAGCAATTGAAGTCTTGGAACCTTTAACTAAAGATGCAGTTGATTTTGTTAGACAAGGTGCATTAATGGCAAGTTCCATGATTTTGATCCAACAAAATGAATTTATATATCCAAAAGTTAAGGAATTTACCAAACAATATGCTGACACTATTAAAAACAAACACGAAGATGCATTGGCCAAATTCGGTGCTACTTTAGCTCAAGGTATAATAGATGCTGGTGGTAGAAATCTGACAATTAATTTGGAAAATTCACAAACAAATACATTAAATGTGAAGGCAATTGTTGGTTTAACTTTATTTGTCCAATCATGGTACTGGTTCCCATTAGCTCATTTCTTGTCTTTATCTTTTGCACCAACATCGATTATTGGTGTTAGAGGAAGTGATTTGAAGGCTCCTAAATTTAAATTGAATTGTCATGCTAATCCAGAATATTTCCAATATCCTGCTAAAGTGGAGGAAACCAAAGAAAAACAACCTGATAAATTGGCAACTGCTGTGTTATCAACAACTGCCAAGGCTAAAACAAGAGCAAAGAAGAAACAATCACAAAAAGAAGGTGGTGTAGCTGCTACTACTACCACTGAAGCTGTTAAGGGAGAAGATAAGATGGATATCGATGAAGAAGGTAGTAGTAGTAAACCTAAAGTGGAGAATGAAAAGGCAAATCAAGATGAATCAAAGAAAGAAAAACCAGTGTCAGATGAACCAGTAACAGTTCGTTATACCAAATCAGCATATGAAATAGAAAATTTATCAAGAGTGTTGCCATTACAATCTAATTTCATTTCGTTTATTAAAGATGATAGATTTGTTCCTGTCAGAAAATACCGTGGATCTAGTGGTATAATAGTTTTACAAGATAGTAGACCAGATGAGAAAGTTGAATTTATTAAAACTGTTCGACAATTGAATATAACAGATGCTCCAGTGCCTGAACCATTTACATTAACTGGTGATGATTTGAAAGATGATGATGAATAAGCAAAATAATTCTCCTAGTCAATCAAGCAAAAAATCAATCATCATCGTCATCTACAAATTATGTATAGATAAAGAAAAAAATAAATTCACAATTCAATAAATACATTTTAACAACATCTAAAACCAATTCAACGTAAGATCGAAACTTCTCTCTTCTAACAATTTATAACATCTGGATCTGTGAAACACGCAAGTTGTAAACTATTTTTATTAACCAGTTTAAACTTTGGAAAATATTTCCAACCTTTATTCTTCTTTTCATACCCTTTTTTCAAACCCTGTTTCAGAAACTTCACTTCTCTATACTTTACATTTTCCACATCAAATGATTCAACCAATATAGCAAATTGTAAAGTATTTCCCAGATTAACTTCACATGTTATTGACCCTCCCATACCAAAATCCATATTATTTTCCGTTTTAAATGTTGGTCCAAATCCACCTAAAAATCCACTAAAATCTAATCGGAATGTTTTCCCTGTACCTAAACTAATTGACCATCCTTGTTTATATGTGGCTCTATTACCGGAATGATTTGGTATACAGTTTCCAAGTTTGATCCATTGGATTTTCCTATTGTTACTAATGGCTTGCATGTAAGAAATTTCAATAAATTTGTCGTTTTTCTTTTTCTTTGGTTTTGATTGTAGTTTGGGTGAATGTTGAGGTTGGAAAGGGTAGATTTGAGAAATAAGATCATCTTTGAATATGAATGAATTTGAGGATTCAATTTGGAATACTTTGGATATATTATGGATGGAAAGATTGATATCGGCGTAGTTCTTGACTGTTTGCATTGTGGATTTATAGTTCATTAGGAGGTTGGAGTTTAAATATGGTTGTTTGATATACGGAAGAACCTGAAATGTATGAAGGCTCGATGGTAGAAATAGTAGTAGTAGTAATGATAGTAGTTTCATGTGTTAACCCTGTGAACTGATACGTATTAGAAGTATGATGACGAGAACAAAGAGAAGAGCATCATCTTTGAAGGGTTCATGGTTAAGGGAATGCAATGATGATGATGATGATGATGATGCATATCAAAAAAAAATATTGCAACCATCATAGGTAATTTTTATTATCTTATCTTATCTTAATCTATGTAAACTATTAACTTTAAATTTTTTATTTTTAATAGTTATATGCAATCCAGATTCTAAATTAGAATAAAACTCCAGAATAGATTCTTTATTTCTATTTGTATGACAAATATAATTTTCAGTAAAATCCAATTCAAATATATTACAACCTTCATCATCATCATCATTATTTCTAATCACCTCAACATCTTTAATTAAATTCATTGATAAATCAAGTTTAAGTAATTGTTTAAAACAAGGAAGTAATTTAAATGTCCCTGATATGGCATTATTTGATAAATTTAATATACGCAAATTTTTTGGTAATTCCAAATTATCACTTACCCTTTCAAGTCGACAATAACTAACACTTAAATGTGAAAGTTGTAAATCTTGATTATATTCCTTATTAAAAATTGGCCAATCACTGGATAATTGTTCAAGATAATTCACTCTTAAATCAAGAAACTTTAAATTAGGAGGGATTTTCCAATCTTCCAAGTTTCTGATATCATTGGAATATAAATCAAGTTCTTGAAGATTTTTCAACCTGGTCCAGTCTTTGGATATTTGATCATTGTATGACATCAAATCAATGATTTTGTTCCCACTTAATGCAAGTTTAATTAATGAAGATGGGAATTTGAATGCATACAATGACCCAATGTTGCATTCCGAAAGGTTTAATTCCTCTAATTGATGAGGGAATTCCAAATAACTAGATATGTTACTGTTGTTATCATCATCATGAGGGGCCAACAATTTGCAACCTGCTAGTTGTAAGTTTTTGAGATTTTTTGGGAATTTAAACGATTCTCCAGTGGCACTGACAATCAAGGAATTAAAAGAATTATTCGACAAATCTAATACTTCAATGGAATCTGGTAGGTTGGATAAATATGATATATTTTCAAGTTCATTAGCTGTAAGGGCCAACATTTTCAAGTTTTTAGGCCATTGACTAATCATAGAAATTGAATAATCTACTAGTCTGTTATCTCTCAATAATAAATTATCTAAATCTGGCCATCCATAGTCAATATCTTTAATCTCGGAAATTAAATTACATGACAAATCCAATGTTTTTAAATTCTTGGGCAAATCCTTTAAGCTGAACAGTGTAAGTGAGTTATACGTCAACATTAACGTAGTTAAAGTTTCACCACAACTAAGTAAGTCAATATTGCTGATATTGTCAACTTTGGCAGAATTAAAATATATTTCTTCAACACTCGGTGGAATACGTAATGTTTTGATGTTGATACTTGAATCCCAAGACAAATCCAATGACTTTAGATTTCGGGGTAGTTCAATATCTGACCAATCAGTAATTTCATGTCTCAACAATATGATATTCTTTAAACTAGGATGGTTATATAATAGTTCATTATGTTTTAAAATTTTACCACAACTCTTTAAAGAAACTCCACCAAAATGAATCTTTGATAGGTTGTTAAATTCAAGTATCTTTTGTAAATCCTTTGATCTTAATGGGTATGTTTCTAATACTATTTCTAAATATTCAATTTTGGACAACCATTCACTGAAATCGGTTAATAAACTTTCAAGACTCAGCCAATCACCCCCACAGATAATTAGTAATTTCTTTGGAATGAATTTCTTTGAATTCTCTTGAATAAATGTAGATATCTGATACCAACCTTTGAACGTCGTCAACTCGAGTTTATCACTCGGTACATGATTCAAATGTGGCCGTTTAGTAGGCGATATGACAAATTGGATTTCATTTGAGTTATAGAACTCTTGAAATACTATATTCTCAAGTTGTGGAACATGTAAAATCCATTCAATTATGTAATCCAACGATAGTTGTCGTATAATTTGAAGAATTATATCATCAGGTAAGTTGGCGAAACTATTTTCAAGGAATGAATCTATATAACTTTCGTCAAGATCCATTGGTATTGTTTCTAATCTGATAAGAAGAGCGATTGTAGTTGTGAAAAAATTCCCGGTTGAACTTTTATTTTTTTTTTCTCTCCTACGGACCGATGATGCATTACTAATCTCGCATGATTTGTTCCGTGGATAGTAGAGCGCTCGGCTTAAAACAAAAAAATGGACTTCACCCACCCCAGAACTAAAAAAAAAAAACTAAATGTTTTTTCTAACCATAGCTACCCTGTTTAAGATTGATATCTAGTAGAAAATACTAGGAACTTCCATTCACCTCCCTCCTCTCTACAATAACTATCACAACTCATATAATAGTACCAATTCTAATAGTAGGATTTAGGCACGGTTGGTGTGGTCATTGGCTTAGATAAACGCATAAAGTCGCTCGGGATTTTTGTATTGTTTTTGTTTCCATGACGACATTTGCGCGCGACACGTATTACGTTACACAAGATAATTTTCACGTTATCCCCGAATTAGGCAACACAGAAGAAGAGGAAGAATAATATCACGAAACTCCAACAAAAAGTTTTTTCTTTTTCCCCTTGTGCCATTTTCTTGTTCTATACATTTTTTATTTTATTTTTTTTCTTCTTTGTTTTTCTTTTCATTCTGATACCCTGATATTTGATTCTTCCAATAAAAGAAAATATTATATATCACAGTTTTCATCTTATCGTCGATAGTCCCCCTATTTACCCTTATATTATTAATCAGAGATAATAAAACCACCCCCCCTTTCATATGTCATCTTCCACATCTAGTATCACCAAGTCCAGTGGGACACGTATTCATTCTGAGTCTACTCTGGCCCGTCAGAGTTTAATATATCATAAGACAGAACTTATCCGTGCAACTGTAAGTTCAAACACCGGTATTCATTTTCTAGAACAACTACCACCACAAGCTCAACCAAGTGAAAGTGTTTTGGATGTCATTTACAACTGTTGCAAGGGCCAGGATACAAATGTATCTGATCCAAGTATTATCCCTTTTAAAAACATCATCAACGCCGAAACAATAACATCAAGTGAAACAGACAGTGAGGATGATGATCACAGTCATTTGGTCGAGGTAACTTATGCATTACCTTTCCAAGACATGGAAAGAGATTTAAAAATTTCCAAAATAAAACTTGAGATTGAAAATAAAGCCGATTTAGAACCATCTATTCCACAATTTATTTTATCTAAAGCATACGTTAACAGTATGATACACCCTTCGGTACTTGTTTTAATAAATCCACATGGAGGAAAAGGACAAGCAAAAACTATCTACAAGAATGAAATATTACCAGTGTTACAAGCAGCTAAAGTAAAAATCACATATTTTGAAACTAAATACCATGGCCATGCAACTGAAATAGCACGCGATATGGATATTGATTTATATGATATTGTTATTTGTTGTTCAGGAGATGGTATACCACATGAAGTTATAAATGGATTTTATTTGCGTCCAGATCAAGGAGTGCTGGCATTTAACAAAATTGCCGTGACTCAGTTGCCTTGTGGGTCAGGAAATGCCTTAACTTTAAGTACCCATGGAAGTGGGAACCCTTCAGTGGCTACTTTCCAAATGTTAAAAGCACATAAATCAAAAATGGATTTGATGGCAATTACACAAGGTACCGGGGATTCTAAAACAACTAAATTATCATTCCTTAGTCAGTGTTATGGTGTAATTGCTGATTCTGATATCGGAACCGAACATTTGCGTTGGTTGGGACCAATTAGATTTGAAATTGGGGTTGCTCAAAAAGTGTTTACAGGGGCAACATATCCATGTGATTTATATGTAAAGTATAAGGTTGAGAACAAGCCAGAAATTATAAACCATGTTAATGATTATTTATCTAACAATGCTGAAGAAGGAAAACAATTACATGAAGTAACGCAAGAGAATTTGCAAATTAAAGGACCTGATTTGGATAAACCAGTTCCACATGATTGGGAACGTATTCCTGATCACATTGCTCATAATTTAAATATCTTGTATGTTGGTAATATGCCATACGTATCTTCCGATGCTCAATTCTTCCCTGCTGCTTTACCAAATGATGGAACTATGGATATGATTATAACCGATTCAACATGTTCGGCATGGAAAACAGCTTCGGTGTTGATGGCGGTCGAGAAGGGTAAACATATTGAAGAAGAAACTGTCCATCATTCGAAAGTGTTGAGTTACCGTTTGATCCCAACCATCAGAGATAATTCCAAACATTATATTTCTATCGATGGGGAAGATTTCCCATTTGAAGCTTACCAAGTTGAAGTTTTACCTGGTGTATTGACGGGATTATTACAGGATGGTAATTACGTAGAAACTTCATTGACGAAATAAGAGTATACTACTACTAGTTTTGATAATAATAATTTTAATATATATATATTACCTATTCTGCGATAAAAAAATATGCGAAGAAACTTTTGCAACACACCCAAATATTAGTTTAGGGTCGGTTCTGTGATTTTGTGAATAGATTAATTTATTAGCAGATATGCATTATACACACAAAACAAACAATAGTGACTAAAACAAAACTATCAACGGCTTTCTCAGTACCAGATCATTTACAGAGGGACACGCCTAAAACGGATTCATCGGTTGCAACTTGCATCATGTCATAGTACGAATCCATGATCTTTTTGATAAATTCAATATCATCACTTTTCAACACTTTTCTCTTTTGAAACTCTTTAATCAAGGTTTTGAAATACGCAACACTTTCAAACGACAAAGAAGGAAATTTTTCAAAACTAGAAGAAATCATCATCAACAAAGAATTGGTCGTTGTGTGATGAATTTCATTTGAATCTCGGGTTTGTTTGAGTGTATGCAACAAGGATAGGTATCTATTTTCATACACTTTTTCAAGATAATTTGGAGGGCTCTCTTTGATCAAGTACTCGTAAAGTGAATCAAATGTAGATGTCTGGAAACCTTTAGCTTCTTCCATAGTTGACAAGGACTTGTTTAAAAGTTTTTCATTTATATCTTTAACCAATTTCAACTCAACCAACAAAGAATCAATTGTTTTACCAGTTTCTGTTTCGACAGCTCTCAATTTAGTTGCATATTTCGATCTCGTGGAAGTTAATTGAGCAGATAATTTCTCAACCTTCATCTCCCGTTCTTTGGCAAGTTTCTTTAGGTTCGAATTCTTTACTTCCAACGTTTTGACTTCGCCACTAATTTCTCGGACCTTTGATTGTAAGTGTTGCAATTCCTGTTGACTGTGTCTCATTTCCTGGTTCTCCTGTTTCAACACTTCTTCTACTTCTCTCAATTTGAAAACTTCCAAATTCAATTGCTCAATCTTTTTCTCAGCTTCATACTGTTTGGCTATCGATGCTAATTCCTGATTTGCAAAATCCTCATTACATTCAGTTATGGTATGTACTATACCACTCCAATTCAGTTCACGTTCAGCTTCTCGTTTGGTAATGATTTGTATAGTGTTATCTTTCAGCCGACTTTCGACTTCTAATTCATGTTTTTGCTGTATTATTTTAACATTTTCATGAAGTAACGAATCACGATCGTTTTTTAATTCTCTTACTGAATCCAAAATCATACATGCATTGTTTTCAGGAGTGGAATCAGTACTTACTTGAATATTCATAACCTCTCCCAAAGATTTAAATACCCTTTGAGGATCAAATAAAGACTTTCGAGGTCCATTGAGTTCAGGTTCTGCCGAATTTGAATCCATTTGTTGTACCAATTGATTTTTCAAGTTTGAATTAGTACCTGATTTTATGGAACTTGACAGAACAGAAACTAACGCGGTTGAACTAAAACTATCCTGCCCTTTGTTATTGGCTCTTCTCTCCATTCTTTGCTTGTACTCTTGATTTAACCCATCCATGATGGACTTTTTGGATCCGATTTTTAATTGCATTGCAGTGGGTGTAATAATCTGTTGCAAAAAAAAAAAAAAAGAAGTGTATGCAAATAAAGGAAGAAAAAAAAAAAAAATCAAGTAGTTGTGAAATAAAAATTTGAATTACAAGTTCAATCCTCCCTAGAAATAAATGATATGGTATAACAAAACTATTATTCAATCAAAATATACTTAATTAAACTCATAATACTGAAGAAATAACAAAATTTACTGATCACATCCCTCAATGCTTATTTGGCAAGACTCTTCTTTTCATTTTCCTTTTTGATTTTTTCATCTTCTTCTAACTTAAGTTTATGTTTTTCATCTAACGTACCAAAATAATATCCACCTTGTCCGTCGAATTCTAACAAATACTTGTGGAAATGCCACAATGCGGGCCTATGAGCAACTGACAAAAGTGTAATACCTAAACCTTGTGCGTGTTGATACATAAGTTGTTCCATATCTGGAGACACAGCAGATGTACATTCATCCAAAACGGCAAATTTAGGCTCATGGTAATACAATCTTGCCATGGCTAAACGTTGTTGTGCACCAATGGATAATTCCTCGTTCCATTTTTTAACTTCATCCATTTGCAGGGCATACTCATCCAACTTCAAAACTTTCAAGATCAGTTTCAACTCTTCATCACTCTTCTTCTGTTGGCGTAAGTTATGGGGATATATTATTTGCTCTCTGAATGAACCCTGCACGAGATACGCTTTTTGCGGTAAATAAAACATATTCTTGGTGTTTGGAATTCTGATTGTACCAAATTTAACTGGCCATAATCCTCCCAACATTCTGAATAACGAAGATTTACCAGAACCATTTGGTCCCACAATCAATAAGTGGTCACCAGGTTTTATTGAGAAATTCAAATCCTCAATCAAAGTAACATCGGTTGGAGTCATTAATCTAACGTGATCAAACGTAATTTCATCATTATCAAATTGCACGTTGGATGTGATTTGCTTCTTTCTTTCTTCCACTTCATGTAAAGTATCTAAGAAATCTGAAACTCTTGTTGCGTGTCCAACAATTTGTAACAAGTATCTTCTAGAATAAATCAAACGGTCCAAGGAATCGGAAGCACTCATCAATAATCTTCGATTAGTAATAAAGTTACCAGCAGCATTTTTATCTTCAGGTTCTCCCAAATACTTTGTAATAAACACTGGAGCAGAACACAAAACCAATCCTGCAACACCCCAGAAGTATTTAACAATAAATGTTTGTGTAATTTCATGTATGGCCCTCTTCCAATATTCACCCTTTGAGAAACGCTCCAATGAATAATAACAGTGATCAATGTGATCCAACTCACGGTCATGACCACCTAAAAACGCAATCTCTTCATTATTAGCAACAATCTTGGAATGTGCTGCTCGTAATTGACCTTCAAGATTAGCTCTCTCCGCTGCTAATTTTGCAAATGGAGGGGAGAAGAATCTAATAATCATGGTTGAGAAATGTGCCAAAATTCCCAAAGCTAATGTACCTTCACCATTACCAACTCCACTCTTACTCAACTGTTGTACACATAGTATCATATCTAAAGTTGGTTTTAAGATATGTCCAGGTAAACTAGCCAAGGCATCACTCAAACGTGAAGCATCAGTAGTGATTCGTTGATTAGGGTCTTTGATCTTGTTTTCCGTTAAATGAATCAAGGAGTAATAGTTTGCATCCAAATTGTTTGGCAAGTATTCATCCATGATGCTATTATTCAAGTTGGTTCTAATACTTTTACTCAAATTCAGTTTTGTCCAATTTAATAATGCATTTGTCAACGATGCAGGTATACCAAGAAGCATCCAGTATAACAAATACTTAGCAAACACCTTCAATCTTCTTGACACTAACGCTCCCACCAACTGACCATCTAGTGTAGCCACTCTAAGGGTTAGCAAAGCTCTGATCACTAACAAGGTCAAGTTCGCCACAAAGAAGACTATGGTTCTATCAAAAAACGTAGGTATGATAGCTTTTCTGAGTCTGTTAAACGATTCCCTGGAAAGCTTTGGGTGTTTCTTTTTGAGTGCTTGTTCAGCTTCGACATCTAATTTCGCCGATGTTGATCTGGAAGTTCCTCGCCCCGTATTTGTTGCCCCAGTGAACGCAGCAATAATCAAGATGATATATGAAGTGTTTAATAATAAGGATCTATTGGATTTGTAGATCTTCAAAAGCAGCACAGACAACGTGCCTTTCTGTAGTTTTGCATTTTCTATCGACATAGTGGTGGTGGTATTGTAAGGATCAAAAAAGTAGTAAACGTAGATAGACGTTGTCTACTGTTCTGGTCAGTTGTGCATTTTTTTTTCTGTATACACCAAAAAAAAAGTAGGTGGAGGTGGAGAGTGTAGCTTGCTTCCCCCGCAATGACAACTTTTTCTTCTACTACGAACTTCGGCTTACCAATGCGTGTCCGCTGCAACAAAACCGTTTATCTCTGTGTCACATTTATGTATTTGGTCACGTCTATATTGAAAGAGAGTAGCTGTCTAATTTTGCAATATACTTGTAAATAACTGCTTATCATTATCAATAATCGTTTCCAATTCTTCGACTCTTTTGAAATAGACTGTGTCGGCCAATTCCTCCGTATTGGTTACTTTGTATTTTTTCAACAAACGTTCATATAAATCTATTAGTTGGTGATTTGTATTGAGTTTGATCGTCGAGTCAGTGTTATTCAAGGTCTCTCCCTCTAGACCATTGATTTTATGCAGTTTCCATTGTTGGATCAATCCTTGGAGTTTGTTTTCATTGACTGCCTTGAGTTTTTCAAGCGTACTAATGTTGCTGGAATGTAGGAGTTGGGACAATAACAATACCTGTCTGGAAGAATAATTATTTGGATCTGTAACACTCATGATTGAAAGAGTAACTGGTGATATGATTCGTTTGCTTGGTTAATAAGTTGTTTCTGAGGTAAGTATCGAGTGATGGGAATATCAACATGCCAAAAAAAAAATATTTCCTAAAAAGAAAAAGGAGAGAGAGATGAAATTCTATTATTTTTTTTAGTGCAAACTAAAAACACGGTTTCGGTTCGATCGACTGTTTAATTATAATAACATCTTGTTCCTTTTTATTTTCCTATAATTCAATTCATTGACCCATATTTTTCTAGAACTGCACGTTCAAGTGGACAACATAAACAACAAAAACATTAATTTGATTTGATTTTTTTACGTATTTGATTTTTTTTTTTCAATTTTGAAGTCCTAGGGTCTATACACTTCATTTGAAACACCTCCCTCAGGCTGTCATTACCCGATGTCAAATGAAAATATTGCTTTATTTGAGAATAAGTTTTCTCAGATTGAACTAAACCACAGAATTAATCTTGATAAAAAGCTTTCGCCTACAAAGAGGAAGAAATTGCTATATCCACAACATCTTTACCCACCACCGAACCTAACTAATGCAACTGAAGCCAATGGTAATTCAGATGCCGCATCAACTTTCAAAACTCCTAACCTAGGGACACTGCCAATCACTCCAAATAAAATTACAAGCAATGGCACCAGAACCACTCGATCCAGGGATTCGTCATTTAGCAGCAACAGTTTCTATTCTCCTGCAAGAGAAAGAGTCACGAGTTGTCCCATGTCTGATAGTTCAAGTTTGAAACAAGATTATCAGTTTTCGTTTATGAGAGATACCTCGTCGTCTCTACAAAAGAAGCAAAGCATCACTCCCTTGAATAACAAAACAAGAGCAATAAGCAAATCACCAGCCTCCGCCTCGTCATCAACAAAGAAGCGTCTCGAATATGCACGACAGTTATCGTACAGAACAAAGCGAAATGGCTCGATCAATAATAATAATAATAATACCTCCCCAAATGTTTCTCAGCTACATAATAACGGAAGCAATGAACACGATAAATGGAAACACGATCATTATGAAGCATCTCCATCAAAGCTCACCCGCTATCATAAAGACGACATTGAGATGATTGATGATTCTCCATCGAAGCCGAGAAGGCACGTAACGCAACCTTTACCGAATACTCCAAATAATGTATTCGAAAGACTATATCCGAAAACCACAGCTCCTAAATTGACAGTTCCGAAATATCCCAGAGAACACACACCTACAAAAACAAAGTATCAATATAAAATAGACTCAGTTTCACAGTTATACGAGATTGTATATTCAAGGTATCCTAGTTTATTCACAGAAACAGAGTCTCATGAAAACAAAGTAAGACAACCGTATGATCCTGAATCTCTCCCACTTGATGATTTAAATGAATATGAACGAGGGGAGATTATAAGAACGAAAGAAGTTTATTACTTACCAGAAGAAAATTTAAGATACATAGATATAAGCAATCACGGAACCAATTTCGGATTTGATAATGCTAATGGTAATTACATCGTAATTCCGCGGGATCATATCAATTATCGTTATGAAATATTATCAGATTTGGGAACTGGATCTTTTGGGAATGTAGTGATGGCAAAAGATCACAAGACTTCTAATTTAGTGGCCGTAAAGATTATAAACAACACTGTAAACGGGTCCCTTCAACAGTCCGTGAATGAAATCAAAATGCTAAAGTTGTTGCAAGAGAGATATGAACCAGAGACATCTAAGATCATCACAATTTTGAACCATTTCAGTTTCCGGAGTCATATGTGCATAATATCCGAACTACTTTCGATAAATTTGTACTATTTGCTTGAGTTGACAAATTTTCAAGGGTTGGGTTACCCTGTCTTGCAGAACATTTCCCAGCAATTACTTTCAGGACTTCATGCTATTCACGAGACCAATATTATTCATTGTGATATCAAACCCGAAAATGTCTTGCTAAAGTTACCATCGTCACCCCAGTCCACTGATTTTGTTGTGAAGATAATTGATTTTGGATCTTCATGTTTCACAAACGAAACCAGTTTTCAATATATACAGTCCAGGTTTTATCGTGCTCCCGAAGTGATTTTTGGTGCCAGTTATGACCAGAAGATAGATATCTGGTCACTCGGATGTCTACTTGTTGAATTATTCACCGGTGTGCCATTATTTCCTGGAAAGAATGAGTACGAACAGGTTGGATATATAATGGAGCTTTTTGGTCCTCCTAAACCAACTACAATTATAAGAATGAGAAATAAATTGACTAGGAAAAATAATCCTATTCTGTTTGACTTTAATGATTCGATGACACCTACTTCTACGTTGTTACTGGATAAGAGCTATAAGAAAACCATGCTATATAAAATATTTGATCATAGCGGGAAATTGAATTTACACAATTTGCAACAATACTGCAATGATTCCAACCCACTGGCAATAAAGAAACAATTCAAAGTGTCATCAAAGACTTTGGATGCACAAATGGGGTTGCAGAGAGTTAATTTAACTAGATTTCAGAAACAATACTTGCTTGAATTTCTACAAAAAATGTTTTCTTTGGAACCTTCTGAAAGAAGCGATGCTTCCCAGCTATTAACAATGCCATTTCTAGTATGAAAACTATACGTATAGATTTGTTTGTTATTATAAATATACGATGTTTATGATTTTTTTGTTAAACAGAAACCAAATCATGGATGTCCGTGGTTTGAACCTGGCCAAGCAGATATTTTCTCAGGTAATGGAGTTCCACTTTTGCTACTGGCATCACTGCTGACTTCATAATCAATAATTTCTTCAAATTTGCTCTCACTTGAATCCAACAATGCGTTAATCTTTTGGTTTAATTCAATTTTTTCTTTTTGATCATCAGGTAAGTTGTCAACGAATATTTGAATCTCTTTGAGCTTCTCCATGGTGACATCTTGTAAATTTCTAATCAACCTATTTCCGAATTTGGCATCAATAGGTAAATTCATATAGATTTTTCGTTGCAAAATATGAATAATTTTCAAATTGTTTAATAAATTGTCATAATACTTAACCTCATCAATTTCAATGGTTTGATTGTTAGATTTGGATGGAGGATTGATCAATAGCAAGGCGGCATAATACAACATGATGTGAATATGAATAGGAACATATTTCAAGTTATCCAAAATGTCCTTGTCATTAATGACTAAATTCAAAACCGTATGAGCTGCATTCAAAGCGATATTGGCATTGATCACCGCTTCATCTGGAGATACTAATTCTTTATTAGAGATAAAATCATCGTCGTCGTATTCATCATCAGATGAATCTTCTGAATCCTCGGTATCGGGTGTAATCTGCTTGCTTGCATATGTTGACTTGCTGGTGACTCCGTTAGTTGCTAATGATGGTTCCCATTTCGGAAACATTTTGTTATTCGGATCCAAGGTTAACTTCCTCACAGCAGTTGAATTGATATGCATTTTGGCAAAGTTATAATAAATCAATGTTGATTTTGTTGACCAAACAGCACCAAAACTTCCCGGAGATAACAAAACGGTCCACGAAACCATCCATTTATCCAACTCCAAATTAGACTTTGAAGGCATACCAAACGACAGCGGAGATAATAAATCCCAAGCATTTCCTTTGAAAGCTTCATTTAATGCTTGGTTGTATTCAACTTGCGATACTAATCTCATATCCGTAAATCTCTGTTGCGCAACCAATTTCGAGATTTCTTCATCATTTGGTAATTTAACAGTGGTTTCTTGTTTTCTTTCCTTCAATAATTTCCTCTTTTGTTCATCATATAAGTTAAGTCCTTTATCTTCAAGTAACAACTCTTTACTATGTTTTAATGAGTATTCCTGAGAATTTAACAATGGTTGTCTATTGAAAGTTAAACTTTGTTGACCATCTAGTACATACAACAAGTACCACAACTTCAACTTCTCTTTATTCTTTTGGTTTGGTTGATTTAATCCATATTCTTTCGCTAACTGTAGCGCTAACCCTGTAAACATTTGAGAATCAGTTAACCAGAAACTACACAACACTAAAGCCACAATAGTGTTATATGCGTCTTTTTCACTTCTAGGTCTTGATAATAAGATTGTCCCACAAAGACTTTGTAAATAACCTTGTAATCTATTAGATTTAGAAGATAATGAAGGGTGGTGTATAGAAGCAATAGTACTTATAGCACAGACCAAAATGGGACAGTTTTCCCAAATTTCTTCCACGTCAAATTTGGAAATTTCAAATCCGAATAATTGCTGTGAAATATTGGCATCAAAAAATTTAAACAATTCATGAGCTTCTTGCTTGGTTAAAAATCCATCACGAAAGTCACACTGATATTCACTGGCACTATTGTTATTTGTCTTGCTTCTTTTTGCTGCACCAGTCTCTTCTGAATCAGTTATCCTTTTGGTTTTAATCAAATCCGGAGAATTCCCATGAGAATCAGGTCGGCTCTCTGGTGAATATGACCTGGATGATGGGTATGTTTCCCCCTGACCATTGGTTACATAGTAAGTCGAATCATGACCGTATTGTTGTTGCTGATGCTGTTGCTGAAATTGTTGGTGAGGGTGCTGTTGTAGTTGCTGCTGATGCATGTAGTGCATTTGATTATTCATTATAACTTGTTGATTCATCTTTAATAAATCTACCAAGCTGTCAATTTTATTGTCAAATGTACTCAATCGTTGTTCAATTTGGGATTTCCAGTTTACGTCTGATGCTGTATGTAAATTGGGTGGACTTGATTGGGGAACAAAAGGTCGTTGTGCATGTAGTTGGGAATTTGGTACGTTATTATTATGGGGATGAGGATGATGGTTTAGAATATTGTTTGTCGGTATTAGAGGCGGTATCGTTATATTTAATGAACTTGGCGGTAATGGTGTAGGATTGTTCAATCTAGACGAAGGAAATGACGCATTTGTTGTAGCTGGTGCAGTCGGTGTTGGCGGTAGGCGTGAAATATTGTTATTTGAATCTAGTGATGGTAATTTTAATGAAGGTAGCTTAGTGACAAAGTGACATGTTGCGGATTGGCCAGTTTTGATACATCGCTGGCATGGCAAACTCTCTGTGTAAACACACTTCACTTTTGATCTTTTACAGTTGCAGCATGGCTTAGTTCTTTTCTCTTTCTTATCCTCCTTTGGTGGCATATCTCTATCTTTTTGCACTTCTTCCTTGAAAGCAGGGGTACGTCTATACGTGGTGCCGAAGACTTGTTGATGCTGTCGTAGAAGATGATTTGGTTATCACAGATATTCTTTTTTTTTTCTTGTTTTCGGTTTTTGTTTCTTTTTTTTTTTTCGGAGCCATGGTTATTACATAATCAACTAAACGGGAGTGGATTTGTACCCCATTTAAATCACAGGAATATTATTTAGTGGGGCCAAAAAATTTCTCTTCTTGTTCTTCTTCTTGTTCGACAAACTTACCATTCACCTCAGATACTATCAATCATCAAATTATGTCAATGAAATCAAAGATCAGATCATTCTTCGGCAGTAACAGACAATATGCCGTTGCAGGTGCAAGCAACAATCAGTCTAAGTTTGGCTATAAAATCTTGAATTGGTACGTTTTACATAATTTGCCAGTCATTCCAATCAACCCAAGAGAACAGGAAATCTTGGGCCAAAAAGTTGTTCCAAATGTCACTGAAATCATTAATGCCATCGAAAACCACAAAGACATCGCAACCCATAAGACTTCAGAAGTTGACGGCTTGAGTATCTCATTTTTGACCCCACCATCTATCACTGTCAAGACATTGGAAGAAATTAGCAAGATTGAAGGTTATGACGCAGTCATCAAAGGATTGTGGTTCCAACCAGGAAGTTACGATCAAGAGGTCTTGGACTTGGCAGAAAAAATTGGAGAATTCGAAAAAGTTGTCTATGAAGATGAATGTATTTTGGTTAGAGGCGAAGAAGGCATGGTATCCGCTAACTTATAAATTACTATAAACTATGTACAGATCTGAAAATCATATATAGTATACTTATTTATTTATTTATAATACTATAAATTCCACGCAATTCTTTATTTGTTTATTGATTATCTGGTGCTTCTACTTCATAATCAATCTAGTATTTTCTTGATGTACGTTCCCCAACCTTCCTCACCTTCGTGCGTTTGGGTGCCTTGATCTGTAGTATTGTTCAACTCTGGTATAAGAATTTTGTAAGGAAATGGGGCACTATCAAGTGATGTTATAGGAGGGATGTGTTCCTTGTATTTATCAATAATATCATATATTTTAGCCATATTACTTTCAAAGTTTCGAATTGAGGTTTGGATATTACCGTTGGTTTGCTCTAGTGGCAACACCTCGATATCTATGCGCCATGCTTCCCAAATCTTAAGCTCCTCCTTATCAATATAACTACTATTGCTGAACCATCCGATTTTCTTTTTGTTGCTGCATTTGCTAAGAAATTGTATCTCAATCTTGCCGCGGTTCGTAGCCTGTGTCAAGTTGTGGATGAATCTGTTGATTTTTTCATCAATTAAGGAATCCAAATCAGTTAAATTGCTTGCAGCGGGATATGTTACATTCATGAACTCGTTTGTCACTGGTGTCACTGGACCAAACAATCGATTAAAGAATATTGTCCATATGATTCCTAAAGGGGTTGTCAATGTTAGTAATCCCCGGATCGCGATATTTTGATAATGCTAACGATAAAGAAAAAACGAACAAACATACCTTTCAACGATTCCCTTAGCACGGATCTTTCTGCTACTAGGTCTATTATGAATATCATAGTGTGTATTAGATAATTGAGCGTGAGGGGTGGGATAAACTCTGGGGAGAGGACAATACGTAGGGGGGAATAAAAAATGTTGTAGATTGTAGTAGGACGATTTTGTTTTGTTGTAGATAGCCAAAATAATAAAAAATATATATTTATCGTTCTGGCGATGTACACTGCGCGAACGAGCGAGGCAACAAAAAAAAAAAAGAAAAAAAGGAAAAGCGGTTGTCCCTCTCAAACAAAAAGAAACAGGTGAGTATAACATTCCCACTCGAATAATGTGGTGGTGGAAACATGTGTTGTTAATGGGGGGAAGCGAAAGCAAGCGAAGAGAGGAACTAATAAGATGTATTGTATGCGAGAGAACAGTTGAATATGCTTTTAACTTCAGGCTAGATGTATCCTGTGGTTATTCTCTCCTCAATTCGCAACCCTGTGTAAAGATTGACCGATACAAGTACGTTGCCCGATTGGGAAGTCTGCCCTTAAAATTCCCACAAAAAAAAAAATAATCTAAAATTAAAATTCTTGAACTGGGCGGTAACACTACTCCAAAGGAAATTTCATAGACGTTCACATCCAATCATCACCAATACTTAACAACCAGAAAATGCAACATTCAAATGCGAGTGCTGGAGGAGGATTCTTTTCTAAGATCAAAGAAAATTACAGTAGTAAATTAGCTAATTTATCTATATCGGGCGGACCATATGTTGAGAAAGACGGATCCTCGCCAGACGACACTTTGATCCATCATGCTTTTGTCAAGTATTACGACTCAAAGGGCATGCCATATCCCGATTGGTTAGGTGTTAAGACTTTCCAATCGCAACAACAACTACAACAAGGGTACGGTAACCAACACCAGCAACAACAAGACTATTCCCAATCTAAGTTCCAACCTGTCCGCCATAATAATTCTTACAACAACAGTTACTCCTCAAGACAACAACAGCAACAGCAACAACAGCAACAACAACAACAACAACAACAACAACAACAAGCTTCTACTGGTAGTGGCGAAAGACCAACTTCTGGTGGTTACCAACGGTCGTCAAGTCGTTTACAAGATTTATATAACCAACGACGTCAGCAATCTGTACCAGGACAGGGATACAGGTCTGCCAACCAATGGCAACACAATAGTTAGAAATTATTGCAGGTAAATACGTACATAATTAAGTGTTTATTAGAAATTAAAAACAAATGATTATTGCTCACTATTTAATCGTTGGTACTCTTTCTCCCATATATTACGGCCAGAGACAAACCAATCTGGCAATTTGTATTCTGCAGGCAATTTGATTTTCAACACATTTATGTTTTGGAAAGTTTTTGGATATTTTTGTAGGTTATGGTAATATTTAAAATCAATCAAGGTATTGAATTCAACATGGCTATTGCTTCTTGATAACGATAACTTTCTTCTCAAGATTGGAGATGTGCCCGGAGTTTCCCCACCAGAAGGAGACTTGGTATTGTTTCTAAATTTCATATTCTTGTACATGTTGTAGCTGTTTTCTTGTGTTGATGATCGGCGTCTACTATGGTTAGTATTGTTGATTCTCATACTCAAAAAGTGTTCCCCACTCATCGAAGGAGAATTACAAAAACTATTATTCCTTTGATATGGTCCTCTTTTGCTGTCTATAGAATTCAATCTCTTTCTTGGTTCTCTGGAACTTGAGCTACCTTGTTCCACCAACTTCAATAAGTTTGCTGGGATCTGAGGAGAAGCTGAAAGTAAGTCATCATCCAAGTCATCGTAAAAATCGTCCTCGTCCTCGTAATCCAGTCCATCTTCATCTTCATCCAACGTAATGGCGTCGCTTGTTTCAGACAAGTCGCCCGGCTCGGTATCGATGGAATTTGTTCTTTGGTACATGTTACTATTACCACGTGAATTTCTTCTACTTCTGCTCTGATGTTCATATGGAATTAACTCGACCTGAACCAACTCAAGAAAAGTCTCGGCGTGATAATTGTTCTTGGTTGACATTCCTGAATAAATTCTATATTCATTCAAAATTGAATTGAAATTCCATTTTTGGATTTTTCTTAGTATCCCAAACAAAGTTGCTGAACTGTCTATCACGAGCATAGGGTAGTTCTTCTTATTGAACATAATTTCAAAACTTTTCAAGACTATATTTTTTTCAATCAACATCCACTGATCCTTACGGGTTAATGACATACTGTTGCCGAAATTTTTCGGGGTGTTGAATGCAAAATTATTGATTCTCAATTCAACATCACGATCGATATCCTCTTGTTCTGCCTTCGATGTAATTCCTGTATGTTGATGATTCGAAATTTTCAACCCTCCAAGATTAAAGAACTGGAGGTTTGGATTGTTTTCTAGAAAATTACTCAAAGCCCTTGGTGGTTTCTCGGTATCTAGTATGATGATTGACTTTAGATCCAAAGTCTGTAGAAAAGGAAAATTTTCACTTTCTAACTTGGTACTTCTATAAATTCCCGCTTCGACTATTCCAAAATTTTCAGGTGGTACAAGCATTTGGTGATGGTGGTTGTGGTTGTAGTGGTGGCTGATCTGCTAAAAAGGAAAATGATATCAACAGATCACATATAGAGAATTTTTTTTTTTTTTTGCCCTTTGTTCTCGTTCGTTCTGCCGAAATGCTAAATATTTGATCGCCCTTTATCACTATCATCAGAAAGATATACAAACTAAGAAAAGTACCGACCACTGTAGATCTGATTGATTGTAAAGAAAAAGTAAAAGATTTAGTCCAATGGAGTGATTAGAGCATCACAAGAAGTGACTATATTTTTAACAGTTTTGACAGCTTGACATTCCAAATGGTTAATCATTAGAGAAATTATGGAAAACCATAAAGCGAAGGAGTTTATTCCTCTATATGGAAAGTGATTGCTTGTTTATATTAGGATATACTAATAAAGGAAATCAAAATCGATTTTGACTGTTGGTAGTATTTTCTACTTTGTAAAGTTTAAAAATACACAACTTTGTTCTCAAAAATCAACAAAATTGTTGCAAAATTCCATATCTTTATTTATCCTTGGAATTGCTAATCTGGATGTTCTCTACCACAGATTCTACATGGTACATACAAACCATGTCGCTTGAAGCATGGCCATTCCTCACATGGCAAATTTAGGATAAAGAAAGTGTTCAAGAAAAAACGGTTGGATTACACAAAAAAAAACTTGGGATCTTCTGGGCCCGGATCCGGGAAGGACAAACTTCATTTGAGTCACTAGACTACTCGGTAATAAAAATTTACAATTTTTTTTCCCACATATCTAATAATTTGAAATTTCCTTAGTTCAAGAGCTCTTTCAACTATCACAGAGCATAACGATGAGTTCATCAAATCACGGTTCTACCGAAGAGACAATTGGAGCTATCCTACCGTCTTACCTCATGTACACGTCCACTGTGGGGTTGAATCTAAACACTGCAGTGCAGATACTGAATCAAGATCGAGCACCACCTAGATATACCAGAGATTGGATAGGGCATACGTTAGACTTGGAGCATTTGGAATCTCCACAATCATCTTTGTCTCACATGGCAAGTCCCAGTAGCGAATATGCCCCTTCTACCGGAGTTTCCACTCCTGGTTCGTATGAACATTTATATGATTCTGTGGAAGGTCAAACGGAAGACACCTTACTAGACAATATCCATAATCTTCCAAGGGTGTCGAATTCGCAATGTCGACTTGACGATATTATTAAACTAGAGATTTATTTCACAAAGGGTATTGGGGAAATCAATAAAATGCCAGAACTAATAGACCCTTCGACGTGTGAATACAAAAGTGGTGATACTATAAGTGGTTATATCACTATCAAAAACACATCACATATCCCAATTCTGTATGAGATGTTTGTTGTTCAATTTGAAGGAATATTTTTGGTAACGGACCCCAAGAATCATGAACATAAGACCCTATTGAAACTACACAAGTTCCTAGATATTTTTGAATTTTCAACTAGTTGGACAGAAGCAACTGTTAATAGATTGGCATCAGAGAGTTTTGATGTTCATGTATGTCCTCAGCGTATTGATCCTTTAGACGGGAACTATATATCATTAGGCATAAAAAGAGAGTTAGAACCGAATAGAACATACAAGAGGTTCTTTACTTTTAAAATCCCCAACAGTTTACTTGATTCAGAATGTAATGCTCACAATTTAACAAGGCACATATCATTACCACCGACAATTGGGAAATCTAACTGGAGAAATATAAATTCTACTACTGTACATGACGAATCTTTTGACGATTTTTCGTTGCCGGATACTTGCAATTACTACGGGATATCTGCTAGATTTATTGGTCGGAGATATAGACTAGAAGAACGGCTTGGACCTATAGAAGTTCTAGATACCACTAAAGAATTGAACAATGATAAATGCGAACAATTTATCGTATTCAAAGAGTTAACAAGTTGTATCAGACTAGTGAATAATTCGTATATTCCAATAGATAGCGAAAGGTCAATAAAATTGATTGAGAACAGGGTCATTTTGAACAATTTGATCCTGAGAATTAAACAAAAGATTGACAATGGAATAGAATTGGCTCAATCAATAGAAGGACTCGAATATGATAGCAATATTGACATGACCAAATATTTTACAGATTCAGAGCTTGAACTTCAAAAATTGAGACAACTATACAGGGCACAAACTAACAGAACTGCAGCAACTGATCCAAACTATGAAACGCTTGTACCAGTGATTAAAAGACCTTTAAGAGGTCGGTATAGGAATTTGGGAACATTGAAAATCTCAACTCCTAAATCAGTATATTGCGTGGCATATATTCCTCCAAAAAATTACCGTCATTCTTCAATTGATAAATTGGCAAATACTTGGAATCTAGAAATGCCAATCAACTTGGCATATACAACACCAAATTCAAGCAGCAGTACTTTCAACCACAACTTGATTAAATCCGTAACTGCACAATTTGTTGTCCTTACTATCAAGTCACCAAAATATCCAATCCCCATAGAATTCAACCACGACTTAATCTTCGACCTGAAACACGATGTCGAAGATCCTTTAAAGCAAAACTTTATAAAGCCATTCAGAGAATATTCGTTGGAATTGTACGAGCTTCTTGCAATATTGGGAAAGGAGAATTACAAAGTTGAAAAATCGTTGGTGGAAGATATAAAGTCCATTGTTCAATTACAATATAAAACCACGGAATTATATGTCTGTAATATGAAAGTGAATGGGGAAGTGTTCAATAAACATTCAATTAAATGGATAACCACCGGAGATGGTCAGATTGAATCCCAGGTGAATATTGGTCTTAATTTGCAGTCATTGTCATTTAAGAATTTACAAAGCTTACCAGAATCACTAAAGTCGTATAATAGGTTTAATTTTGTTCCAGACTTTCAAACTTGTTATATGAGTAGATTGTATCATATAAAAGTGAGTTTTACATTGTACAATGGTGATATAACGCATATAAGAGTTCCCGTGAATATTCAAAAGGTTTAATATAATGCAAACCACTCGTCCACAATAAAACAAACATAAATTTTCAACTAAAACAACTAAAAGAGAAACATCTAAATTAAAAAAAAAAGTAACTAACAAATCCCCTCTCTTTAAGCAGTGGTGATACCATCGTATTCGCCAAAACCTTGAGTCAAGTTAATATTTTGTAAAGCTTGAGTAGCAGCACCTTTCAACAAGTTATCGATGGTAGCAACAATGACAACTCTATCACCAGCATTGTTGACAGCAAATCCACCAACATCAATCCAATTCTTACGGGCAATTGATTTAACCAAAGGAATATCTCCACTGATTTTAACCAATTCTTCTGCAGAATAATATTCTTGATACAAATGTCTAATATCTCTGGCAGTTAAACCTTTAGAAATTGGGACATTGATGGTAAGGGAAATACCTTGGAACCAAGCACCAACATGTGGAACAAATGAAACTGGAGTGCAGTGTTTGGAAATTTCACGTTCATGAATATGATCAGTAAGGGAGTATGGAATCATGTTGTCTTCCAATACTCTAACATCATTCTTTGGACTAGGTTTGGTACCAGCACCAGAGTATCCACTGACACCAAAAACAGTTGGAGTTCCGTTGATGTATTCTCTAAGTGGAGCCAAGGCGACTTGGGAACCAGTAGCGTAACAACCTGGATTGGAGATACGTCTAGATTGAGCAATCAAGTTTCTATTATTTAATTCCGGTAATCCATAAGCCCAAGTTCCAGTTGTATCGAAACGGTAATCAGCAGATAAATCAACAATGGTAGATTTTGAGGCCTTTGAAGAATCAATGGTTTCAACATATGATTGGGAAACACCATTTGGTAAGGCCAAAATCCAAACATCGACATCACCATTGTCTTCTAATCTTTTGATATCTTCAACTTGCAAATTAGAATATACCACATTGTCTTTGTTGTAACCTGGCAATTTTTGTCCTTCAAATTCACGAGATGAAGCATGGGAAATTTCAAGGTATGGATGGTTATCGATCAATTTAACTAAATTTTGTCCTGTGTATCCTCTGGCACCAATCAAGGCGACTTTTTTCTTATCAGTAGTTTTACCTTTAGTCAATGGAGGGTTTGATTTGGAGTGCAAGCCACGTTTTTGTTGAGCAGAACTGAAAACTCCGGATTCTTTACCAGAAGATAACGAGGAACCAATTGCATCAGAGTCAAACTGTTTGATTAATTCACCAGCTTCTTCGATGTTTAATCCGTACCAGAACAAGATTTGGCCATTCTTGGAGAAGGAACCATCAGATTTAGAAAAGTACCATGGCAAGTTGTCATCATTTTCACTAACAACCCAGCATAATTGGGTGTAGTCTTTTTTGATAGCATTAAAGATATTGTCAGTAACATTGTTTAACCAACCAGTTTTGGAGGACAAAAATTTATCCAATTTAGGAATTTTGTTTTCTGGTTGAATCACAATGGCTAAAACTTCCAATGGCTCGTCACCATAACTCTTGAATTCAATAGAGTCCAAGAACTTCAAGTATGAGGCGACAGATAATTTACCAGTTTTGATTTCTGGATCTCTCAACAATGCATTTCTTAACAAGTCCGGGTTGCCAAATTCTCTCAAAGAGTTTCTATTGATCAATCTGTAACCTCTTCTGATTAAAGTACCAGCACCAGAATCAGTAAACAATTCTTTTTGTAAATCATCAACATCAATAATAGCAACAGATGAGGATCTTGGCAAGTGTTGTAACAAATCGTGAATTTCCTTGATTTTCAACTTAGTACCGTATTTAACCCAACTTTCTTTCAACAAGTCGTCGTATTCTTCATCCAAGTTAATGACAGAAACAATTTCTCCTGTGTTACCATTAACAATACCACCTTTTTCGTTCAAGTAGACAATCTTCAATGGTTCGAATTCACGGGCTAATTCACCGGCGGCAACATCAGCATTGACATTTAATAATTGACCCAGAGGGGTTTCAGCCAAAGAGGTTAAGATTGGTAAATATCCACCATTTATAGCAGCTTCGATAGGAGTTTTGTTGACGTTGGTAATTTTACCAACTAATTGATACTTATCTTTATCCAAAAATTCAGCTTCAAAAACCCCCGCAGTGATTGGACGAGCATGAACACCAATTTTTTCTAATGCAGTGACCAAACGCAAGTTTTGTTCCAAGAAACATTTACGAACAACTTCCATGGTTTTAGGGTTTGTGATTCTGATCCCATCAATGTATTCTGGTTCAACACCTTCGTTTTCCAACAATTCGTTGATTTGTGGACCAGTACCATGTAACACTATAGGATATAAACCGACATGGTATAAAAATGCCAAACATGATGCTAATTCGTTCAATTGTTGGGTGATGATAGCACCACCAACTTTGATGACAGCGAATTGTTGTTGGGAAACTGAGGTGAAATACTTCAAGTATTGTTCAACCTCACGTTTGGAACCAATGTTGTTTAATAATTGGATGACAGTGGATTTGGTGGAGTAGAAACGAATGTTTCTGGTATATGGATAAGCACCGCTTTTCGATACACTGGAAGCAGCAGGGAAGGAATTTTTGTGAACATTAAAACTTGCAGATGTGGCAGCACCAACAGCAGATAATCTTTTCAAAAGATTATTGGAAAGAGCTTTCCTGTTAACTTGTCTAATCATTGGGGAGATGAAGTTATTTAACAAATAGAAGTTAGATAGTTAAATAAAAAAAGGAAAGCAAGTAATAATAGCGAGTAAGAGAAGAAGAATTCAAGAAGAAGAAAAAGAAGTGAAATATAAAAATTTTTTTTTGTTCATTTGTATGAAAGTTTTTGCGGTGGGGGGTGACTTTCTCTATCTCCAAAGATTAGACAACAGAAGAAAAAAATTTTCGTTCAAAAAGAGTAATTTTTTTTCAGTTAAGCGCGATGTCGAATCAGTACCTATAACACGTGATTCCTCGCATACAGGAGGTTTCAACCACAATAATGAGTCATGATATTCACTGTTATATACATTTTTTTTTTTTTTTTTTTTTTTTTAAAAAAAATCACTTTCTGTGCCACAACGGTACAAAATTGGTAAAGTTATATTCTTGTATAAAAAATCACCTTATGCAACCTTTCTATTTAGTTGCAGTAGAAAATTTGAAATCACCTTTGGTAAGTCTTTCTTCCAAAATGTAGTCTGGTTGGAAACTAGCATACAAAGTCTCTGGATCGTTAGTGACATAAGCACTATACTCTGCTTCATCATCTGGTATGATCTGTTTCGGCTTCTCTTTCGATTCTGCGGCATCGGCCAACAACTGCGCATGACAGGTGTTTTCCATCAAAGTAAACAAATAAGCAGCTTCATCGATGGTTTTACCCATCGTTAATAATCCATGGTTTTGCAATATAACAGCTCTGGCATCACCCACTGCCTCAGCAATAGCTTTACCTTCATCTTTTTCTAACGCAACCCCACCGAAATTCTTATACACTTCTTGGTTGTTATAGAAAACACATGAATCTTGATTGATCATATCCAATGGTTTACCAAAAGTACTATATGCTCTTCCATAAATAGAATGAGTGTGGCATACAGCATTAACATCTGGTCTGGCCTTATGTAAAGAGCTATGAATGGCATAACCAGCAGCATTAATAGGAGCCTGATTCCCGTCAGGCAAAATATGTCCTTCTTCATCCACGTGTACCAAATCTTCAGCTCTAATCAATGCAAAATGCAATCCTAACGGATTGATCCAGAATGTGTTTGGTTCAACAGGATCACGAACGGAACAATGGCCAGCTTCACCTTCGGAAAACCCGCGTCGGGCAAATACTCGAAATGTACCAGCAGTATGTTCAAGGATGAATTTTCGTTCTTCTTGTTTGTCAGTGAATTTAGGGTATTGGAAAGGATGTGTTCCATCTCCGCCAAGAACTATGTGATGACTTCCCCTTTCTCCAAATTCGTATCCCTTGGAGGAAGTTTTTCCAGTTGTTGATTTGGTAGGTGACATGATTATTGAATAAGTAGTGTTTGAAATGATTTGATAGTTATTTATTTTTTATTGGTAAAAGAGGAAGCAGGCACCCTTCATGCCTTTTATATACTTTTGTTGAAAGGAGGAAGGAGATATCTAAATGAATTATGAAAGTGGAGATTCGTTGTGGGTGGGGGGTCGGCTAGTTCCTAATTAGGAACATCGCGACAAGTGGCGGTAGTACTTTATTCTTTAATCACTAAATTTTTTTTTTTGCGGCTTTGAGTTCAACCTATTACAGTCGCTACTTGCATAATCATTATGAAAACCAGTGCATTAATAATTATATACTTACATGTCTATAAAGGAATAATCAAAGGAATAAACCTGATAACGATAAAACAAACATATGTTCCATTAATTTTCGTCTTCTCTTCCCAATTCAAAATATATCCAATTTAGTATAGGATTGTAAAGTTTGTAAAGAAATGAGACATATCTAAGCATCTCATCCATCAACTCAATCATCTCTTCATGATAATACTTGAATACCTGATAGATTTTTCTATAATCTTTTTGATTCAAAATCAACCGAACTTTATCAAGTAAAATTTTCGTAATTTGGTGTCTATTGTTTTTGTAGTACGATGCGAATTTCTCGTCACCAATGACTTGTTCATTTCTTTCAAAATTATGATATATTTCATGAATATTTGACAACCTTTCTCCTTGTGAGTAGTCATACATGATCCCAAAACAATTTATATTAACTAAATGTAGTAATTTATTATGGAAGTCTTGGAAAACATCTCTGTACATTGCACTAATTTCATGACTGGTAATATTTCCAGAAATAATCTCTTCCAGGAATATATTCGTATAGAATTTGCAACTGGATTCGTTGAAACTAGGGGTAAGGACTCGACTTATTGATGTTTTTAAACTCGAAGATACAATTGATTTGTATTGATCCATGTTTAGGTCGTGATTTTTGAGCACCACAAATTGATAAAAATTGGGAAAAATTAAGCTGGGGTTGAATGTGTAGATATTAAACTTTAAACTAGAGAAATTCTGGCAATTATTTAACAAGATATATAAATTTTCAAAGTTTCGAAATCGATTGAAATTATCGTTTGAGAATTGACACTTTTTAACGAATAATTTGTAAATAAAATTATTCAACTCCCCAATTGAGTCATGATAGAAGGGGGTGTCTAAGTCGGAAATGCATTTGATGATGAGCTCCAATAAGATGTTATTGTAGTTTGATGTTGTGTTAGTTAACTCATGATTCTGTACCAAGTATTGCATACTTTGTAAAATCGATTGATCGGATTCGTCGATGACCATAATCTCCTCTTCCTTTATCTCGTAGTAAGAACTGGTGAAATCAAGGTAATAATTTAGTAGGTTATTGTAGATTTCTCTGACAGGCACTAGACGGTAATCAATATTCATTATATCCTTGATTTCGACATCATCGACTTCTTTGTAGCGGTCCAGCAAGTTGTAAAAATGACCACTTTTTATTTTTGATGGAAATTGGTATTCGTTGTTATTTCTATCGGCATCAATTTGCAAGAACCTGTTGAACCAATACTTTCTCCAATTTAATATGGGAATGACATTTGGAATGTGGAACTTGATATTATTGTAGCAAATAAACGTGGACTTATTCTGAATATACGGATCACGAGAAAGCTGTGATGATGAAGATGAAGGTGATGAGGAGTGATGGCGTGGGAAAATATCACTCACAAAATTATTAAGTGAACTAACAAATGCTTCCACCTCTGAACTATCATTAAAGTCTCTCAATTCATCCAATTGATAATGGTTCAACAACACCAATTCTTCATTTAGTTTTTTATGTTGATCACCCAAATCTGCAAGTACTGTATCATCTTTGAGGTGATTTAACGCTTTGATCTGTTTGTTAACGATATTTATGGAATCCACCAACAAACATTTGAGATTCTTGAAATGATTCCATTTGAACACTTTGAAGACAAAGTTATATTCGTACCAATATTTTAGGAAACTTTGTGATATTTGAAAGCATGGATTTTGTATAATACTCTTGAACTCATGTATCACGTATTGGCCATACTTGTAAACTAATAACCAGATGCAGTTATTGTAAAACAACTCCTTCTCATCATCAACTTTGGTGTTGACGTTAAATCCTGGATGTTGGTGTTGGTTGGAACTATTAGTATGCTTGTCATCATTCATACAATCATTAAAATCAACAATCATTATAAAGCAATAAAAAAACGATTTGTACTCTTTGCCCAATAAATGTGGAACTTGCAAGTACTTTAAAATGAACGCTATACCCGTTCGTATTTCGCTATTTGTATTTGAAATTTGTAAAATTTTGTTGAATGATAAGGTTTGGTATGTTTCTAGGAATTGGGATTTCCTTATTAAATGCAAATATTTGCGAAACAAAAATCTTGCAGCCAACTTCTGTACCGGTATTATTAACTCGACGTCAATCTCAGTATGCAATTTCGTACCCGTTGTGGTTGTATTCCTCGAGTTGTTATGTGTTGCTGGTTGTAAGGTAAAACTCCTTTGACTTGTCTCGTTAATTTCAACGTCTTTGTAAAACCTAGCAGCCCGCTGCCGTACTAAATTCAAATACTGGTTTCTTCTTAAATTTGCCTGGTTCAATTCGTCATTCGATTTCTTGGACTTGTATTTTTGGGTCAAGTGTCGTTTTCTCTGAAGTTCAATGAGTTTCTTCGATATTCTACTTGATTTCTCCAGTAATTTTAGCCTAATCTTTTGTAATAGTTCTTGCTTTCGTAGATTGGGCCCCAATTTATCACGAGGAGGACATTTCATTACCGGTGTTAGGTTTTTGAGAATGTCGTTGGGAAGTTGGAAGTTGGAGTTAAAGTTGGGTTTGTTACTGTGGTCTGTTGCACTATTCAACTTTTGTCTCTTCTGGGCCGAGGATGATGTTGTCTGCGATGTAGATAAGGAACGGTAGTACGATAGCTGTATACTTTTGGAATGTGATTCAGTGAACTGATCACTGCTTACTGATTCAGATATGCGTAGGTCGGTCATTTGTGAATCAGTTTGTGAGGTACTGGGAATCACAGCATCAAGTGTGGCAGCAGTATCATTTGAAGCACAGGGGTTTGAAGATGACGCAGATGAGGCATGTTGTGGATGTGGTGGGGGTGTTGGTGTTTGGTTTTCATTTGTCTCGTTATTGATATTCCTACCATGCTTCGTAGTCATCTTTCGCTTTCTTGTCTTGTACGATTTAGTTTAATATGATTTGATTTGATTCGTTATCGTCTTAGTTTTCGTTTCGGTTGACACTCTTCTTTGTGAAGGTTCTTATCAACAGTAGAAAAAAAAAAGCAAGTAATAAAAAAAAATATATATAAAAACTGGGGAACGAAGGGAGAGTTCGGGAAGTTTTGTGACAATGGCTACGATAATTTTTTGTTTTTGTTACTGTGGTTGTAAAGTTATCGTTGTGAAAACAGAAATAAATGAATAAATAAAAAAAAAAGTACTAAACTAAAAAGAAATAACTTGAAATGATGATGTCTAATAGGTAGTAATGGGGTTATAGGGATGAATAAAGGGGTTGTATATATATAAGCGCACAATAAGACCAACGGAAAGCCAGGGTGAATTGCAGGAGTAGGAAGCTCAACCGGAATCGTAGGGAAACAATGCGGATTAGAACAAAGCTCACTCGAAAAATTGGAAACGCAAAGAAGTTCGATTAACAGTTACTCTTTTTGGGGATACTATAATTTCGAGTCAAATCATCAATTGCACCGTCATTTTGGGTTTGATTGGAAACGATAAGCAATAGTATATTATCCATCGCTTGATAATATTGCTAAATTTAGGGAAGTTATTATCCACAGTTTTTCTCTTACTCTCGCCCCAACTATCTTTATTTCTTTTTTTTTTTTTTTTTTTTCCTGCGCCTACATTAATTTGCTGCTCTTATCTCTTTTTGGATATGCTGGCTTGTGAGGTTTGCAATTTCCCAATTCATTATCACAATGGGAACTCAAACAATGTATGTAACATGGTATCATGCCACGTAACGTTTCAACGGATTTGAGATTCGCACCTCTTTGAACAATGATTGAATGTTTGACAGAAAGAGAGAGCGAGCGATCTCCGTACCATGTAATTATAATTATGGTCAGATTTTAGTGGGGCAAGTCGGACATTCAACATTTTGGAACCACTGAATTCACTTGTGGATTTGGTGTGCTACTTTACTAGACAATGAAACCAAATTCCACTGGTATGACATGGTAATCTTGTTTGCCACAGCAAGCAAAAGAAAGTATCAAGATAAAAACCATTAATTAATCATGTGTATTGTTAACTCTATAAATATCTAAATGTACAATATTACTTTTTCCTGGACCAGAATTTTAAGGAAGATGAAGGTGCCATTGCTTCCTTGCCAATTTTTAGTTGCCCTAAAAATGAGGCAGTGGAAGAAACAGACGATTGAGATGAAACATCGGCACTATTGGTATTGCTATTATTTATACTTCTGGTGCTATTTGTAGGGGTTGCCATGTTTCTCGGTTTACTTTTCGCTATGCTTGGTGGGTTGCTTCGAAGGTCTGTAGGGGTAAATGTAGGTGAGAACGGTGGTGAAACGGGAGATAAATAAGGGGAATCTTGTGGAGTTTGTGCTTCTTGACGAAATTTCTTTCGAACACAGGACCCAAATTCTGTGGAGTTTTCTATTAGAAGTTGCATTATATGTTTCTTTGCTTTGGCAAATATGCTTGGACTTCTGTCTTCTGAATTAATTATTTCTTGACATATTTGGTATGATATGTTCAAATCACTCAAACTTGTGACCAAGACGTCAAAGCACTGTCTGCTCTCTTCGTATCCTTGATTGAACCTGTATTCGTATTCGTGTAAACTGACTAAGAAGTCCAAGTTTTCTGTGATGTGGGTTTTGGCGGCATACTCATTGAAGAGCTCCACCATTTTCACCCTCGAAGGGTCTTCTAGTTTGCCTATGGAATGTAGAAAACAGTCACATACTAAATCTTCTATTGGTGGCACGGGTGAGGATGATCTTGCAGGTGTTGAAGGACGAGTTTGTATAGTTTGATCTAAGGAGGTGAAGTTCATATGTCGTGATTTGGGATTATGGGTGTTTGGAGATACTATGTATGGTAGGGAGGCTGTTGCAATCATTGGTGTAGATCCTGGTTGTGTGTGTTGAATATTCTGTGACATAATACAACAAGGAAGGACAAGAATAAAAATCGGTTAAGGATGAACTTTTAACAGCAAAACCGTTTGTTTATAAGTGGAAAAATACACTTTGAAGGGGAAGGAATGGTAAAAATAATATTAACAAAGGGAAATCCCAGAATAAAGAATAAATAAAAAAAAAAAAGCAAAGAAAAGAAAAAAATAAAATAAAAAAAAAGGTGTGAGAAGGTGCCGAAAATTTAAAGGTATAGGGCAGAAAAAGAAATTTTTTTTTGTATGACTGGTTTTCGAGTAAAAGAGAGAAAAAAAATTAATATTTTTTTTTTGTTTTAGAGTTCGCTTTTGTATCTAACGGTTTTTTTGATGCATACAGCACGACCTTTCTTTTCTTTTCTTTTTCTCTTGGGACACTAAACGTTCCTGGATTTGTGTAGTTTTTCTAGAACCACTAAACATTTTGTCTCTCTCTCTCTCGCTCATAGCCCTCTCTCTCTCTCTCTCTCGTCGCTTTCTACCATGGCTCATTTTGGAAACCACCCCCTCACTTTCCCATTCTCAGTTGAAAAAATCAACGCACTTCATCTGCAGGATGTCTGCATATACAAGGCTATGGGTAATAATTGATTCATTTTGACTCGATAAGGTCTAAGGATGCACCTATGAGTCCTCGGCCCCCTTTGAGGGAGGCAAGTTCCCCTCTCTTATTGCTGGCCTGATTCCTGGGATATTTTTTTGTTTCGCATAATCAAATTTTTTTTTTTTTTCAATTCTACAGAACGCAAAATGTGTTGCGTCTAAACTTTTTTTCATACAACAGGTAGAAAATCAAAATCAAAATCAAAAAATCAGCTAACAAACGCAATTGCCTGCAGCAGCCTATATTGTGGTGATTGCCCATGGAGGTGATGATTCTTCGGTTTGTGTAGGACAACGCTGGATGCATATTTTTCTGTTCTTTTGCTATTTTAGTATTTTAGTATTTAGTAAGCCACTTGGGGTAACAACAGTGGTCATTTTTTCGTTGTTTTTTTTCTTTTTTTTTTTTAGTTCATGTACCGTTTTTACTCCACAAGATAACGTGGTTTTGAATTTTTTGTTCACATATTTTTATCGATTTCTAATCAAGCAGCCATTGTTTCTTCTCCTCACATTTACTTAGAGTTATAATTATTTGTCAGGTCAGATCCATTACTTTCTTTTTTTCATTTGTAAGATATTAGGATTTTATCATTGTGTTAAATCCACCAAGTAAACATATGTACCTCATCTACATTAAATGCACACACACGCTGGTTTCTGGGCTCATTATTATGGGGCTAGTGGTGTAAAATAAGGCAGCTTATGTAGTAGGTACAATATTTATCCTGGGGCAAGGGTCATTACGTAATGTCTACTGCATGAAAGGAAAAAATAAAAAAAATAGAAGTGGGACGAAGATTCATGCAATGGAAGACACAAATGTACAAACACTAGAGATGAACCGATACGCATGGAACGCACGGAATTAACCCACTAAAAAACGTGTTCAAACATTCTATCATTTGGTTTTGAGAGCCGTGCATTTCCTTCGGAATTGTAGTTGCGCATGAAATGTGATTGGCTGGTTGGAAAATTCTTACTTTAATTTTTCTTCTTTTTTTAAAAAAAAAAACAAAAAAAAAATTCAGGTGCTACTTAACCGTTGTACTTCAAATATACCAAAAATAGTAAAGTCAAGAAAACAACCTCCTTAAACGACAAACGACCTGGTTACTTTATTTCTGACCTGTCAACTTTGTGTTATTTAATGATTAAACAAATCTGTCCACTATATTATAACTCCAACAATTGTATTATGACATTTCTTATATTATGGAGCCATCAGTTCCCCTCCAATGTATAATTGTGTGCTTGATTTTTCACTCTGTTAAAGTATCAGATTCAACAACATTTATTTGAAATTATCTCATGTTCCGAGAAAGCCATATTTTCATATTCCAAGGAGTTTCTGTTCATCCCCCAACATTCTTCTATCAGATAAGACACAAACCAGGAGTATATTTGGGGGAGAATTGATTTGCAATTTAAGAATTAGTCTCTGCTTCGAGAATAGCAGCAGCTACTTAAGCATCATAAATTAGAAGAGCTTCATACGTTTGTTATTAAGAGTCTTATTAAATTGGGTAAGATCAGACCGTATCACCTAATTGGGGGACCAAAGAAATGTTATTGGGGCAGAATTGGATCCAGAATTGAAAATAAAAGATTTTGTACCCGACATACGTTTGTATTGATTTACAAAACGTTCGTTGATCTTGATTAACCTTAATTAAAGTTTCGAGATGTGCCATTTCTCACGATTTAATCCTGTTTAGTAAGACACATGTAGCTGGCCATATTTTGGTCTCCTCATTTCTATATTTCTGCTTATACAGTGACGTCACCAACTTGAACTTGACAGCCTTCGTGGTGGCTCATTATAAGGATGTGTGGGAATTATTTTGATCGTTCCCTGCGCTATTAATATCGGATATATACCTAAGATATATTTTCGACTGCTTATTTGTAGCTTTTCGGATAAACCCGTTTATCTTGTTATGTGTGTGTGGCTGCTCACAGAAAAGAAAAGCTGTTTGTTACAACTTTAATGCATTTCCGATCTATGTACATTATATCTAAATTACAAACGTTACATTAATAATAGTGTTGGTGTATAAGAATAGCCAGGTTTGTATGAGATTCAGTATCCTTATATTGTTCTACCAAAGAAAGAGATGTAAGTATTAGTAAGTACTTATCTTCGGTTTAATCTCTCTCACCATGCGTAGAATTCTTAGATATCTCAAGCTATCAAAGGAAAAAAAAAAAAACCTCTTGCAGCAAAAAAAAAAATATTACTCCCATCTCATCTCAATATTAGATCAAGCAATCAATCAATCAATCAATATCTACTAAAAAAAATCAACCATGCCATTAGCACATAACTTGAACAAAGTTACTAAAAACATATCGAAATCCACCGGTGCCATCCATGTTAAAGGTCGTAAATTCAAACAACTTAATAGAGCTACATTAAGAGACAAGAAACTTCAACTGAAGAAACTTTTATCCATCGAAAGAAAATCCAATGAATTCAGTATAGTTTTTTTTATTCAAAATATCCTAAAAGAAGACCAACCAAATAAGGAAATTTTTACTCTTGATGAAATGAAAACTATAATTGAAGATTTTATTAATCAAAATAATGAAGAATTGGAAAAATTGAAATCGGAAAGAAGAAAAGGTAGACCACCAACAAATAGACAAAATTTATTAGAGGAAAAATTGAAATATGATTTGGGAATTTATAAAACTGGGTTTAAAATTCCAGATTTGACTGATAAATTGACCATAGAAAGAATTAAAAGTTGGAATGGAACAACTGGTGCAACTACAAATATGAAGTTTATACGAATTTCAAAAGACATGACAGAGTTCCCAACTCAAGAAGTTGAAATGAAGTGAGGGATTTAATATACATAATATCACTTGTATTTATCATAATATTAAACTAACTACACTCTTATTCCTTAATAAAACGAAAATAAATATCAATATATAAAGGTAAGCAAAAAAAAAACTAAAAACTCAAAAACTTAAAAACTAAAAGATAAAAAACTAAAGACTTGCCGAATTATAATCGACTTTTTGTTTACTTGGTCCATAACAAACGTTGCCACCAGGACAATTGATTACTTTCTTCTTCTTGTTGTTGTTGTTCAACTTGCACTGACTTCTTTTCTTGTGATTCAAAAACACCTATAATCTTCTCTTTGCCAAATATTGTTGGAGCAACCAATTCTGGAGTTGGAGCCCTGGAAACACTGAATGGACCAGAAGTATTGTTATTTTTCTTATCTTCCTTCTTCTCATACTCGGCAATGGCTTTGTTAAATTGATCTGATTCATCAACCCACAAATTAATACCAAGAACAGTCAAGACAACCAAACCTGTCGTTGCCAACAAACCTCTTACAACCCTGTATGCCCTTCCAGTTGTATCATTATTAACTAACACAAAATACTTCTTTTCCCCTTCAATCCTGCTACCAACAACTTTCCAATTTTTTGATTGCAAATCTTCGACAATTTCGGTAGCCTTGGCAATCTCTTCCTTAGTAAACTTATTCAATGTTTTAAAGATATCTTCCTTTGGCAAATCATCAAATACTCTTTGACTAATTGGCACAAGATCTCCTTCTAACGTCAAAATACAATACTTGGAAGTAATTTTGGCACGCTTGGCATCAAAATCAGCTTTCTTACTCCACTCATAGGCTTCCTTTTCACGCATTTTACTCTCTTCTTGTCTCTTGGCCTCTTCCAAGTATTTCTCCAATTTGGATCTATCCACCTCATTAGCGGAAGATGATGAAGTTGTATCCAAATGTTTGACAATTTTTTTCTTTGGTTTGATTTCTTGTTTCGGTTCAACTATTTCAGGTGTCACAATAGACTTAGGTGGCTCTTCAAATGCAGAATGAACAGCCAGTTTGATAGCTTCAAAATCAGCAGCACTGGTCTCCTTGTCCAAGTCGGAGATAATCCTTTCAGAATCATTATACTTGGTCTCTGGTTTAACCTGAGAGGTAAAATCATCAAGATTAAATTTGTTACTGCTGGTGTCTTGCTTGGCGATCACTGCTTCCTCTTCGATAATATCATTCAAACTTCTTACCAAATCGTCATAAAAAGCTTCTAATTGATATGATGACATGGGGAATTCGCCGAAGTAATTTGTTCCATAAATACAAACCAAAAATGGAGGATAAAATTCAATCTCATAATTGAATTTTTTCAATTGATCCAAAACATTCTTAGTAAACAAATAAGTGGAACTAGATTTATCTAATGATTCTTCAAATCGGTCAATCATATTCTTAAATTCCTCCGGTCCAATCTTATGAACATCAGATCTGTACAACAAATCGGAAAACCGCAAAAACTCGCCCAAGACTTCGTGTTCATTTCCTGTTAATAATTCTGCCTGTAACGCAATAGGTGATTTTGGCTTCTTCTCTTGAGCACGGTTGCATTCAAAACGTAAGTATTCTTGAGCGCTAGAAATAACATTATCCAAAGCGGATGTTATACCGTTGTTGTGTCTGAATAGCATTGATAGGTTGCGATACAATTTTCCCCAAAGAAGGTTCTTTTCTACACCATTGGACTTGTCGTCCGACAATTCTTGGATCTTATTCAAAATTTGTTCTGCCTTCACTTCTTCAAACTTGGAAATACCCAAATCTTTCTTCAACTCATTCAACTCAAGGTAGTATTCCTCTAAATTAAAATCATTTGGAATCTGTTTGTATTCCACAGGTGCCTTAGATGATTCAAAAGATTCAAAAACTGCTTGACTATTGAGAACCACATCTAACACTTCGGTGTTACCACCATTGATATCAAACATCCGATGTAATTTTCTTTTCAATCTCAAAAAGTTGAACACGTCGGAATGATTCGATGCAAGCAAGCTTGAACGTGTGCCACTAGATGTAAAGAAGTTGTCAATTTCATTTTCTAAAACATTGAGAATCTCTTCGTCACTGCTATGACTGAACGGTCTGCCCAATAGGGATTTTAAAGCAGTCAATTCCTTAGTAAAGTTGTGCAAATCAAGATCATCTGGTATTTGGACATACGGTGTGGATGTTTCATTCTCACCCGTCAATTTTTCAGTGTATTGATCAGCAGCGTTTTCCTTATCTTCTCTTGCTGCGACCTTAACAATTGCTTCATTTAATTGATACGCATCTGCTATAACTTGAGACTGATCTGCTATAACTTCTTCAGCAGAACTTACTTCAAGCATTTCAATAATGTCGCGATGAGTGCCATCAAGAATTTCATATAAAAATTCCAAACAGTCATTACTCTTACCATTACTGAAGGAAATTATCTTGTCTTGGAAAGCCAAGAACTCTTCGGTAGTGACTCCATGGAATGAGATATCTTCAGAAACTAGATCCTCTATCATATTATCGAGTTCATTGATAACATAGTCTTTATCGCCAAAGCCTCCTTTTATATTGTAAAAGATTACGAGTTCTGCAGTATAGGGAAGAAACTCTTCTATGTTTCGAACTAGGGTCTCAAGTGCCTTAATTTCCTCCTTGTATTCTTCATATTCAAGCTTCTCCACAATCTGATCCAAAACACACAACTGGTTACCAAAATAACGCGATGCATCGACGATATGAGAACAAACATCGTCATACTTCGGTCCTAACTCGTTGATACGATCCGTTAAATAGGATACACTTCCAAAAGAAGCAAATGAAATGTCCAACTCCTCTCTAATATCGCGGATTAATTCAATATCTTGCCAAATATCACTCGTAGATGGTATACAGTCTGAAAGAGGTGAACCTCTCAAACACATATAACTAACTGTTACGTTAGGATCTGAAAACATTTTTCGAATATGATCTTGATTAGAAACAATAATATCATAAAGATATTGATTGTTCGATGGTGGATCCCAACAGGTGTCGAATTTGATGTTCCAATTTCTATGAATCCTTGCCTTCTCCCAAGGAAAATCAATCAGTAACAAGAAGCTGAAAATATAATTGGTTAATTTATCCTTGCTAATATCATATATCTCAAAATAGTGCTCACTAGTAACACATTCAGATATGTCAATTGTCTGTGCTACTTCTTGGTTAGTTAAGATCCTTAAAAGTTGACCAGCAGATTTTCCGTATAAACTCTTCTCTTTTGATATATTGTACAACATTGGAGCAAGTGTATAGAAGTAATCTGTTTGAGGCACCAAATCTGTTGATAACAAGAAATGATACAAACCACCCGCTTGTTTCAATTCATAGTTAAGGTCGGAAGGACGAGAACTATGAGAACCAGAATTCTCCAGAAAAACTGTATCAACATAAGATTGGTAGTTCGGGTCCTTAATAATTTTCTTGATATCCTTCAAATTGAGATCACCCAATTCCCTAAAAACACTATTCAAGACATCATAACGTGCACATTGCACTAAAACCTGAAATACAGTTTCGTTTGCTTGAGTATTACTGGACAAAAAATCTTCGCAGCGACCCAAAGTTTTATCAATTTGGGCTGTCAAATCTTTGGTAGACCTGAATTTCTTGAAATTAAATTCTTTGTCCAATGACTCCAACTCTTTTCCGAACCACTGCAAACTGTTCCCAAAGAATATTCTCAATTTGTGATAATCCTCAATTATGGGAATCAATTCTTTAGTTAATAAATAAGGAAACGTAGAATCATTCTCCAAAAATTTAACAAATTCTTTTTGCATCTCACGGTACTTGTCAACCTTGTTCTCATTAACTTCTTGATATTTTGAATAAAAACTTTGAAATTGCTCTAAATCGTTCAAGGTCTCCAAAGAGTTTAAATTCCCAATCTTCATCTTCTTGCTCTTATGGGTTCCCTGAAGAAATTCCTCAAAATCCCGCAATTCTTCATAATATTTATTGACAAAATCAAGTTTGGATTCAGCATCTGAGCCTCCTAATTTCTCTGCAAGTTCATGTTCTGGATCGGAATAAATTGTCAATTTTATAAACTGCTTGTACAACAAATTATCTAGCTTTTTGTCCTCAATTTTGCTTTCTTGGATAAAGTTTACAGTAGGAATGATATTCAAAGCAGCATCATCATTCACCAGATTTACTTTATTCTTGCTTTTACCTTTGCCTTTAGCTTTTGGAATTAACTTCATGGTGATAAGATCAATATCTTGCTCATCTCTACTTGATGTTGCCATTGGACGGAACAGATACTGTGAATACCGAGAAGACACAAATTGTTCACGAGAACATGATGGACTAACAAAAGTGCAAGCATAGTAGGCAGATGGAATCCGTGCTTGATACTTGATGAATTTTTTGGATTTTCTGATAATATGTTTCAGAATCATTGTCTTATATCTAAACCAAAATCAAAAAAAAAAAAGAGAACAAAATCAAAATCAAGGGATAAGAAAAATAAAAATAAAAGTGTGGAGTAAGCAAATATTTGTACTAGCGGGAAGTTTTTAATCGATATCGAAAGGATGTGATTGATTCAGTGGATAGTTATTATGAATAGGTAGTAATATTGGAATAAATAAGGTTGATGAAAATGAATTGTTAATGTTATAACACCAGACCGTTGTAATAATGAAGGAAAAGATGGCAACAAGAAAGAGAAAAAAATCCAGGGGGGGGGAGTAATGATAAGGAATACAGTGGATTAGTTTTCTTTTTTTTATTATTTTTTTTGTCTCACTATTAAAGGTGTAATCGGTAATTTTGCATATACTTTTTTAATTGCGGGATTACACAAATCAACTGTGATACATAAGTATTGTTGATTAGCTATGTAAAATATATAAAGAAGAGGATATTCCTATGCTCTTAAATAGTGCGTAGGAATTATAAATAGAGATAAAACAGAGTTGCAACAGACATGAAACAGAGTTGCAACAAAGATGTGAAACACCAAGTGTTTCACTAGTGAGAGGTGAAGCTATAAAGCTATCAAGTTAAAGTACTACCTGACAAACTGGCCATATCACAACAAGAAGAACCACAAGAACAAGAAGAACAGATTATGAGCTGTAATTTGAATCAATTGAAACTTTTGCAGCATATACAATATAGAGGAATCAAGAACAAGATATTGATGCACCAAAATTAGATTATTACACATGAAAGAAGCATATGCAGGTGTAAAATTGTGTCATTTGTCACGTGATCAGCAATAATTGTTGCAATAATATTGCTTTAATGTATATAAAGACATTAGAAAGGTTCATAGAAACGGTATTGAACAAATTTGATGATATATTTATTCACAGAATAAAAAGAGGAAGATTACATGACTTGGGGAATAAACATTTTATTTACAAAATTAAGCAAAAAATTAAACAAAAAACCGCAAAGGTACAATTTAGAATCTGACATGATTATGTCTCAGTATTTCATTAACATTACAGTTTTGATCCTACTCGTTTCAGTATCAGTTAAGCTTATTTATATTCACCATCTTCAGTCTCAAATTGACTTAATTAGGGCATTTTATATAGTCGTGTGCAGACACATCAAATAATTTTCCAAAAAGTTAGCGAAGCAGGAAAATTTTTTTTTTTTCTATACAGTCAGAGAAAATCAAGCATTAAATTGCAATATATACCCCGACAGACCATAAACGGAATCTACTTTCTTGTACATCTTAATCAACATAAAAAAAATGGCTAAATACACCGAAGAACAATTGATTGAATTAAAATCAGAAGCTCACACTCCAAATCCACAAATCTTGGAAGCTTTCAACAAATTAATCGATGAAGTTAGAGAATCTATGGAACATCATCATCAAAAGAAATGGCACAATGGGGATACCTATATTGATGAACACGGTCATGAAAGATCATACCATCACATGAACAGAAGAAGACAATCCAAAGGTTCCGTTGGTGTCGCTAGACCAAATTTGAGAAAGAAGTCAGAAGCCTTTGTTGATGAAGACGGTTGGGCCACTTTGGCTAAACCTAAGAAGGGTTCTTTTGCTGAAGGTGAAGCTATAGAAGAAAGAAACAAGTTTAGAGAAGGTCATAATGGTGGTGCTGTAAGAGCTAAACCAAACAACAAGAATTTGGGTAGTTCCAAGGCTGTTGACCCAAGAGAAATCATATCTGATAAACAAACTAAAGCTTTCAACGCTTTTGCTGCTTTGGATGATGATGACGAAGAGAATGATGAGTAATTATCAGAAACATGAATATAGGAAAAAGAAAAAAAGACATTAACTTGTCTATATATATATATGATTGTATTTTTTTTTTTTTGATTTTTTTTTCAATTTTTTTTTATTTTGGTGGAGGATGTATTATTTTAATATCTATATTCTTAAACTACGAGTAACCAAGAGCATGGCGTAAAAAAAGCAGAATACTAAATAAATATCAATTACAACTCTACATAAAACTGAAGATTCTTATATATGAAAAAAAATATCAAACCAAAAAAAAAAAGATCAGAAGTGCAATCAGTTATCATACAACGAATGCTGCTTCGTCTTCACTGTCTAAACCACTTAAAATTGAGTCAACATCAGTTGTTGCCATATTTCTGTTTAAAATAGAACCCGTGGTTGTTGATGCAGTGTCGTTAGGGTGACCGTTTCCGTTTGCTGCACTGAAGTTTGGTTTGGCCAACCTTATACCTTTATGAGTGGACATTGCGTCCTTTAAATCAGTTACTCTTGGAGTTTGAACGTACTTGCCATCATATGTGTAAATAGATCCATCGTTGGTGTCGTTAATACTATCAACAGTTCTCAAAATGGTCGTGAGTCCGTTGGCGTGGGGTAACCCTCTTTCTTGGAAATGTTGACTATATTGCAAAATCTCTGAGTGAATCATAGTAATATCACCCGCAGTACCCAAACCTAACCCAATATATAATCCCTTTTCTGAGTTTGAAGAAACAGCATCCGAAGATAAACCAGAGCGTTGAATAAAATCCGCAGGAGGTAAGAAATGACCTCCATTTTCTTCTGTTACTGAGTCGATATTCATAGGCGCCGCAGAAGCACCAGGACCAGATCCAAACAGTGAACCTTGGTCCATTAAGAATGTCATATTGGTATTTCTTGAGTCATTATTGAATGTACTCATGTGTGTACTGATTTGTGTCTTTTCAATTTCTGTAAGCAATTGTTTTTGTGGGTGCAACCAGACAATCAAGAAATTGTTACCACAGGCAAATTCTTCGATGTTCTCTGGTTTGATTCTAATTGGAATTTGGTTACCATTTGCATCGGTTGGCAAGACTCTATTACTTCTAGTACTTTCTAAATCAGATGGAGAGGAGTCAATTCCATGAACCCAAAGCTTGTGTAATTTTCTGTATTCAACAGCATCCAAAATTTGTTTAAACAACTTCGAATTCTTGCAATATGATTGTAAATCGTGGTTGTATTGTTCATCCAATTCTTTCAAGGTATAGTATAAGAGAATATGGGCGATGGTGTCTTTAAATCTTTGTCTTTGATTGAAAGTGTTTGACTTGTTCACCTTCATAACCCAGTGATGGAAAAATGGAACGAAGTTACACATAAAGTTTAATCCCAAAATACTAATCATGTGTTTCAGCACTGCAACCAAAAGCAAGACCAATTCAGTATTTGGAGAATCGTAGCTTTCAAAAAATTTGTCAATGTACATAAAAAAGTGGGAAATGAAATTCTGTTGTTGAGTGATGTATTGGTTAGCATCGGGTTTCTTGTAGTCCTTACCGGTATCTGGTGTATCTTTGTTGTGTAAGATATCAGTTCCTTGACTTCCTGGATCCAAGCGTGATTGTTTGAAAGCAGGATCATAACTTTGTCTCGAAGCGCCAACTGCCAATTCATGGTTCAAAAATTCATCAAACACTTTCAAGTATTTGGCTTGTATACTGATGAGTTGAGGGGTACTCAAGATTGTTTTAGTGTTCTCATCAAATTCATTTTGTGGAGCCAATAATCCTAAACTGATATCCCAATGTTCCAAGTTAACATGGTTACGACTGATGGAGCTTGGTTTTGATTTCAAAATGAGGAAAATTTTGGAAATATTATCCAACAATTGGATAATAACGTCCAGGATTTGTTCACCAGTGACTGTAGGGTTGGTCTCATTGACAAAACTGCTATCCAAAACAAAATCAACTTTCACCAAAATCTCTTGGATTGAGTCAGGAACTTGATCATAATAGTAGATATGAGTTGCCAAACTGCAAATACAGTCTGAATAAATGCTTGTTAAAATTGAAATATCACTTTTATCCAAGTCACTAGCTTTCAATATTAAGTCGGTTTGCAACGCTAACAACTGTTGAATAATATCAGAAACAGATAAACCAATCATGTTTACTTTGGAGGAAAGCAAACCTAACAAATAACGGGCGTATTGGAACTGCACGTTGTAGTTTGATTTCGAATTACCTTCGATGCTAATTCTTCCCAAAGTGGCCAACAAGGTAGACAAACTAACAAATCTTAATTGAATCGGAATCCAGGTAATACATAACTCCAAAAATGCAACACCCCAATCTAACTCAGTTCCATTAATGATATTGTGTTGCACAACTGCACGAGTGACCTCAGAAATTTGACTGGCGGCATTGGTGTTGAAAAATGCCTTCATAGAAGAAAAAGCTTCTTCGTTCACATCTGCTAAAGTTAAGGTTTCATTGGGTAAGTCGTCGTCGATTTGTTGAGCAATTCTTTTTTGGGATTTTTGCAGCTGAACTCTGGACAATCTTCTTCCATCTTGTTCATGAAGGCTGGTTTTCAATTTCTGTAAAATACTGCTTTCCGGGTTGTTGACTATGATTGTTTGAATTAATGTTGGGATGGATATAGCAATAAATTTTTTACCAACAGGTTGATTGTAACTTAAACAACTGGAAATATGGTCGATAGCCATCAATGAGATTATTTGCCAATCGTATTGAGAGACGCCAGACTTATCTTTGCTCAAGACAACTAAAGATTGGAATACATCGGTGAAAATCTTGACAAAGTCTTTATCACCAGTGAACAAGGCACCATCTAAGTTGTCACACAAGATGCCAAAGGTTTTCACAACACTTTTACACAAGGCAAGTTCTTTAGTGTTGACAATAGTTTGCAAAATCTCACATACTTGATGAGCAAATACGTTCAAATTATCGTTACACTTCTTGATCAATTCTTGGATAATGACTAAAGTCACTTGTAAGTTCCCAGTTCGGTTTCTGTGAACGTCATGATTGGTTCTTTCTCTAATGAAATTGATAACTTTTTCTAACTTAACTCTTCTAGTAGATGCATAGTATAATAGGTAACTCAACTCAGAAGAGTTTGGTTTCTTATCGGCTGCTTTACCCGCAGGATAACATTGCAATATCAATTTCTGATGTTTGTGCTGGAACAAGTTCATTGCAATTGGATTGAGATCTGTAGTGGGACCGTGGGATGGTAGTGAGACGTGGTAAAAATAAGCGGGTGTTTTGACTAGCAAAAATGAATAAGGAAATAAAGGATATCTAAATGGGGGCCCAAAAAGCTTTCAGCAAAAGGTAAATAAAAACTAGTTGATGAAAGAAGAATAAATATAAAATCAATGAAGGTATAAAGTGGTTTCCATCTGTTGTTGAAGTTATCCAAAGTTTATGGGATTAATACAAGACTGTGAATTTTCAGCGCTTCCCCTTTTTTTTTATTTGTTTGGTGTTAAACCACAATAGAAAGAGGGAAAGGAAAAAAGAAAAAAAAAAAAAATTCTGGAAGAACGTGAATCTCGGGTGACCTTGTTTATGTATTGGAGAAAGGACAACAAGTGACAATGAATAATATTTGATTAATAGTTTCGTTAAAAAGAACCGTACCGAGTTAAGAGAAATAACGAGAATTGCTCAGATGTCAGTTTTCGTGGTATTTATATGTTGAATCACCACTATCTACTCAGTTACTTAATCCAGGTGTTTCAAGCGAAAACACACACCTACTCGACAATTTCAAAAGGCAAAGGGTTACCGGTAGGTGTAAACTCTATTTGTTGGGTACCTTGTTACCGAGATAACACACTATTAACACTTCTTACTTCTTCGAAACTCTGATCCACATTGACTTACAGTTTGGTTTGCCAAATGTGGAGAATGCTCGAAAGCCAATTTTTTGGGTTGTAGTAAAACTTTTTACTCAATCAAGAAATATTGAGTGGTAAACCAAGTTGCATCTAGAGAACGTGAAAATAAATAAATAAACAATAAAAAAAAAAAAAAAAAAAATTGAAACAAAGGGAAATGTCGCACCTCGTGATTCACAAGAGAAATACGAGATGTCGCGACGACATTATAATTGGTAAGCAGAACCTTGTGTGATTCTACCATATACATATACATCAATCGGTGTAATGTTCTAGTACATAGATACTACATTGATCGACTGGTAGAATCACTATACTCATAAAGAGACTCAAGAAAAAATACAATGGTTACAAAGTACGGGATATGTGGTGGGCAGTACAGGTAGTTGATTTTGAGCAAGTGGCAGAGGATCTTTGATGACATAATTTATGAATGTAGTAACTTGGTCAATAATATGAAAGAGATTTATTAATTACAAGGTTTTTCCACTCACCCCGACAACTTAAAGCATGTAAAAAAAAGAATAGTGTTTTTGGTGTGTGATTTCATGGGTTTGGTATTTTCCCGTACCTGAGCCGCACCACATAATCGATAAACATCTCTTTAAAGAGAGAGAGCAAAAAAAAAAAAGTATACACCAATATAAACCTGAATAATCTTCACTCATACACTCTAGCAACATCTAAAACGTCAATCATGGCCCCACCATTATACGTTAAAGGAGGTGTATGGACAAACGTTGAAGATGAGATATTAAAAGCAGCAGTTCAAAAATATGGATTATATCAATGGGAACGTATATCTTCATTGCTACCTAAGAAATCAGCAAAACAAGTCAAAGCAAGATGGGTTGAATATTTATCTCCCATAATCAATAAAACTGACTGGACTCCAGAAGAAGACGAAAAGTTATTGAACTTACACAAGGTTTTCCCTAATCAATGGCGTAGTATTGCCAGTGCTATGAATAGAACTGCAGTTCAATGTGTGGAGCGATATCAGAAATTGATTGATGAAGTTACCGGGTACCAACCAAAAGATGACGAAGAAAACTTAGGTTTGTCAGGGCCTGGTATTGAAACATTACCAGCCGTAGGAGCATCCAGTACGCCCATTGTAGCAGGGGATATCAATTTCAATCCAGAAAGTAAACCTGCAATGCCTGACGATGAAGAGTTACCGGATGATGAACGTGAAATGGTAGCCGAAGCCAAGGCTAGATTGGGGAACATTCAAGGTAAAAAAGCCAAAAGAAAAGCTCGTGAAAGAATGTTAGAAGAGAGTAAACGTATAGCATTGTTGCAAAAAAGACGAGAATTGAAAGCAGCAGGAATTAATATCAAATTGACAACTAAGAACAAAAAGAAACGAAAAGAGTTTGATTACACTGCTGATATATATCAAGAAATCAAACCAAAAACTGGCCCATATGATGTATCTGAAGAGATGAGGGAGAATGATTTGGCGCAAAACAGATTTAATAAAGAGGTCTCCACGAAGGGTATCAGCATGAAGGATATAGACGATAGAATAGCCAAGGAAGAAGCCAAAAGAAGGAAAGAAAAAGAAAAAAAGTTAACAAGAAACAAGAGGGTGATTGAAGCTGACGAAGAACTTGTAAATAGAGAAGGTGATGATATTAAAAGAAGAAAACTAGAGTTGCCAAAGATACCAAATAAAAATCGTACAGAAATAGCTAAATTGACCAAAAGTGTATTTGAGAGTTTGCCACCTCCCAAACACAAGACAGGAAAGGTATTACCAAGTTTTGCAAACGATGCTACCCAAGATTTAAAGGATCCAAGTTATTTGACAGAGGTAGAAGCAGAACTAGAATCAGAAGATGACAATTTGTCATTGACCAAGAAGTTGGATCCCAAGTTGTATACAAAAGTGAACAAAGAAATTGATATGGAGTTGGCCAAGCTTGATACAACAGTGAGTCGAGCCTCTCAAGATTACCAACTTCCAAAAACCTTCGAGGTCGCTGAATCGATTGTTCACATGTTACATACCCTTCATAAGAGAAACGAAGTCTTATCGAGCCAACTCAGGGCATCAAAGGAATTTGAGAATCAAAGAGATCAAAAATTGGAAATACTAAATGGCTTGATAGACGAGTTGGAACAGGTTACTGTGGAATTGGAAACCGAGAAAAAGAAAGCAGAAGGGGTAGTTTTTATATAGTTTTCGATAAATTCTAGTGGCTTTAATATTATGTATTTATTATTAGGAAGATAATTAGTGATACTCAAGATCGCATATTCTCTCTGAATTTTTTTTTTTTTGACAAGCGGAACGATAAAGAACGGCAACCAGAAACAAAAAAAAAATAGTGAATACTGATAGCAATGATTGTTCTAAGAACAGTTGTCAAAGTCGAACTTACAGAAAGGGTATTATGAATTCAAACTTACTTTATATACCGTTGAAACAGTCTCGCTCCATTGACTTGGGATTAGAATTGACGGAAGTAATTACAAAGAACTACTTCCAACCATCATCGGCATTTGAATCGGATTTGAATTACTTGACAAATTTGAGAAATAAGGTCACTGACATCTTAGACATAGTGGATAAGACCACCAATAACAAAGATAATGAATCAGTTCTTTTGGAATATTTTCAGGTGATTCATCCTATACAATCCAAATTCCCAGATGATTGTATAGAGTTTGCCTGGTTCGATACATTGGCATATGGACCGAAGGGACCAATTACATATCGATCTTTTAAGATTGAAAAGTTAAATGTTGTTTTCCAGTTGGCTTGTTTATATTCCCAACTAGCGATATCAGAACTGAGGCATACAGATTTGGGATTAAAGAAAGCATGTCAATATTACCAGTTATCTGCTGGTTGTTTTGAGTTCATTATCAAACATGTAAACATGGAACTTGAGGTCGATAAGAACCCTGTAATTTTACAAATTCCAAGAAGTTTGCAATTGGAAACTATTCAGTGCTTAAAATTCCTTATGTTGGCACAAGCTCAGGAAACGATATGGCAAAAGGCAATCAATAATGCAACTATGAAAGATTCAGTGATATCCAGATTATCTTACCAGACTTCAGAATTTTATTCGCAAGCATTGATTTACGGTAACACATCAGATTTGATTAAATTGGAGTGGATAAATCATATGAAGATAAAAAGATTTCATTTCTTAGGTGCCGCTCATTTTAGAAGCAGTACAATTGCTGCTGATGCGGCTCAATACGGTGAACAAGTTGCACATTTGCGTGCAGCATCACTAGCTGTAGACCAGGCATTGAAGAGCAGAAAATATGTCAACACATTGGTTTTGGAAGATTTACTGGGGCTTTCTGAAGTGATAAAAACTAGATTGAGAACTGCAGAGAAGGACAATGACTTGATTTATTTAAAAATGGTTCCTCAACAGAGCGAATTAAAACCAATTGTGGGTGTTTCCATGGTGAAAGCAATTGAACCCGAAAAGCTAAATACGAGCGTGTCAGCTGGGCAAGTATTTACGGAACTATTACCATATATTATTATTAATGTGGCACAAGCCATGAGAGAGAGACAAGATGAGTATGTGATAACCAAATTCCAGCAGCCTATACAAAGTTTGAACAATATGTTTACCAAGTTTTTGAACGAACGTGGATTACCTGCATCTATTGATTCAATTCAACAACCGGAAAATATTCCAGATTCAATTATTCAACACTCCCAAGAAATCTTGAAAAATGGTGGTTTGCAATTTATTGAACAATCATTTAGGGAAATCCAACAATTGAGTTTTGAGTGTAATCATTTACTCGAAGAGTGTAAAATAAGAATCGATTTGGACAGAAGCGAAGACCAAATGTTAAGAGACAGACAAGGTTCAGCACGGTGGAATAGGGCGTCGACTGATGAGGCAGCTAGTGAACTCATTACCAAGACAGAAAAAATGAAACAATATCTAGACCAGGCAAAGACTGGTGATGAGTTTGTTCTTAAGAAATTCGAAAGCATTAAACCAATATTGCAAGTATATTCCGGGGGGTCTGATTCGTTGTCCAAATATATTCCAAATTCACAATACATTGAATTACCTGAGATGTTATCTTTAATTATTAATGATTTACGTGATTGTTTAAGCCAAGAAACTGCTATAGAAGTGGAAAGAAGAGACTTTGTACACAACTTGGAAATCAAAAGTCGTGATAATAATATTTTGCCCAAACTAGTTGAAGCATATAATAGTCATCGTTCCGAAGTTTACACTGATCAAGGAGATTTCAAACCGAATTGTTTTGAACCAACTTATGAGAAACACTTGAAGCTTTTTGATTCGGATTTGAGATATATCGCAAGTACAAAGGATAGACAAGTGGAATTAGAGCATAAAATTGATTTAATTAACCAGAAATTTATCAACGAATTTAACAATGTTAAAAACTCTTCCCAAGAAAAGAGACAAACGAGGTTGCAAATTTTAGAAGATGGATATGAAAAGTTCTTACAGATAGTTGTAAACTTAAACGAAGGATCTAAGTTTTATTCGGATTTCACCGAAAAGGGATCCAATGTATTGAGAGAGTGTGAGGAATATTTGTACAAGAGACGAATTGAGAGTCGAGATTTGGAATTGGCTATTAATAATTCATTCAATGCAGCCACAGCTATTCAAGAACAACCCCAGCTGTTGAATTTACCTACTGCAGGTAACGCTGATGAAAATGACCCACACTTGGTATCTCCAAGATCAAGCAAACCTGGTTTGTGGAATCCAAATTCTGATATCAAATTCAGTTAACCAGGATGTCTGTATAGGTTATATATTTTTTTAGAATAAATAAACAATAGATTTTCGAGATTATAGTCGCACACCTTAATCGCATATATTCAGATTTGATATTGGAAAAAAAAAATTGAAAATTGAAAATTGGATCATCACTCGCCTAATAAACCACCAAATGCTTTAATATATATATATATGTATATGATAAGAAGACTTTATAATCGAGTAATCCGTATAATGACACCGAAACCAAAACCAATAATCAGTATAGTAGGAACTACAGGAGTTGGGAAATCCCAATTCAGTATAGATCTAGCTGCTGCCATAAATGGAGAAATCATCAATGCTGATTCCATGCAAATCTACAAAAAGTTAGATCAAATTACAAATAAACATCCTATGGAAGAACGTAATGGGATCCCACATCATGTTATGGATTATGTTTCTTGGGATGAAGATTATCACATTCATAAGTTTAGTCAAGACGCTCAGAAAGCTATTGATGATATACATAGTAGAGGGAAGATTCCTATAGTTATTGGAGGAACTCACTACTATTTACAAACGTTATTATTTAATAATAAAACTATAGACGATTCAAATAAGGTATTAAAGGAATTAACTAAGAAACAATTGGAGATATTGGATGGACCCGTGGATGTTTTATTCAGAACGTTAGAAGAAGTGGATCCAGTGGTGGCAAAGAAATTTCATCCCCAAGATCATAGGAAGTTAAGAAGAGCATTGGAAATATATTATACCCGAGGAGAAAGACCTTCGGAAATATATCATGAACAGAAATTAGATGAGTTAGATGGAAGTTCGTTAAAATACAATACTTTATTCTTTTGGGTGTATTGTGATCCTGATGTTTTAAACGATAGATTGGACACAAGAGTGGATAAAATGATGACAAGTGGTGCCATTGAAGAAATAAAAGAGATGTATGAAGTTTATAGTAAGAACAGAGATGACGAACAAGCATGTACATCAGGAATATGGCAGGTTATTGGATTCAAGGAATTTCTCCCTTGGCTAGATAACAACGAAGTTGACGTAAAACAGTTCAATCAAGGAGTTGAGAGGATGAAAACTAGAACTAGACAATATGCCAAATATCAAGTTAAATGGATAAAGAAATCTTTGTTGACAGAATTAGAGAAAGAGTCTGTGTTTGATTATGTAAACGGAGGAAAATTATACATTTTAAATGCAACTGATTTAAATGTATGGCATGAAAATGTGGATGATATTGGAATCCAAATCACCAAAGAATTTTTATTAAATGGTGCAAATGGAGTAACATTACCACAAGCTCCACCTGAATTGTATGATTTCTTCTCGGAAAAAAATACAAACAAAAGTAATAGAGTTTTAGAGTCTCAAGACAACTGGAAACATTTCAGCTGTGAAATATGTAAAGACAAACAAGGTAATCCTTTGGTTGCCGTTGGTGATCATAGTTGGAATGTACATATTAATAGCCGACGTCATAAAAAGAATGAAGAAGGTATTAAGAAACGCAAACATAATGAAGAGATGATTAGACTAAAGAAACTTAAACAAGCAGAAGAAGCAAATGAAGAATAGGGTATTTCGTTGTGTATCAATGAGGATTATAGTATAAGCATATATTTATTTTCTATACTCTTGGGTATCATATGTATTTAGAATATATTTTCAATAGCATCAAACAACGCACTGAACGAAACATTATCGCTTGCCAATCCTGGGCCAATATCTGCACCTACAAAGGCATCATAAATACCACTAAAATAGTCGTATGTTGATTCTGAAACATTCGGATAGAAAAAGTTCATTATTCTCGTAGTGTGTTGACATCCATTCACTGGTTCTTTCCCATCAAATCTAGCATCTAACCATGTTAATGCTGCTGGTGCACCCACTATAGCTTCAGTAATGTGACCATTTAATAAATCCTCTGCAAATTCACATGAATCAATTCCCCAATCACACCATTGATCGTAAACTTTCATGGAAGATTCTATCCCCACTATTGAATCCAACGAACCTTGATAAATAAATAAAGGAATCTCTGGTAAGTAATCTTTGTCTAAATTGAAGAGCGAATTGTCATCAAATGTTCTTTTAATTACTGAATCATCAAATACTTCAAAACCTCGGGGGAACATTCTGTCATCTCCGGTGAAATAGTTATCAAATGCACTTTGAAAAGCTTCTGGTAAGAGACAGTTTTCACTAGCTCGTTCCAACCTTTCCGTAGCATTTTCAGATACTTCCGCATATAACGCTTCTTTGAAATCGGGATATTCATTTGCCAACCCATTCAACATTTCTGGAATCAAACCGGCAAATATTTTCCCATCATTAAGAACCAACGAAGAAGCATTTGGGAAAAACCCACCTAGAGCAGCACCCACCAAACTCTCTTCCAATTCGGGAGCGTATTGTGGTTGCAATGCTGCTGCCCAACCTGACGCTAACGAACCTCCAGAATACCCCCACATTGCTACCTTGGCATCTTGTTCAATCCCAGTGAAGTTTCCAGATTGTAGAACTGCTCGAATAGAATCCAATGTCCCGTATCCAGACTGACGTCCTGCAGTAAATGCAGATTTCGGACCTTCAAAATCAGGATTAACCAAGAAATAACCTTTTAATAAAATCGGAACCATGAATGTCATATCGAGCTGAATTCCCGCAGTTTGCAATGATGCTCCCCATTGCATTCCATAAGAAGGTGCACAATTGTAATTAGCAGAATCTTCCCATGATTGGTATGATACCACTTTGGAATTGTCTGCATTAAAGGGTTCGACGATGGTTGCAGCGATGTATGTTGCATTGCCTATTGAATCTGTTGATCGGACCAATATTTGCCATGAATTCTTAACTTGAAACGGGAAAAATAAACTGCTAAGTTTATGTGGTGTTGTTCTTATTTTTAAAATCTCCCCTGGCGCTGCATCTTCGTATCCTTCTGGTGGATCATAAAAGGGGTCGTCGTCTGGTTTAGGCAACGATATGATGGTAGAAGTGACATAAGTTATGAAAAATATAGTAATAACCAAGAACTTCATGGTTGTTGATTCGTGTATCTGTTTGATGTGAAGACATATTGAAGGAGAAAATGTAGAGAAAAGTCCATTGGTTCATGTTTCAATAAGTATTATTTTCATTCGAGGATGTTTTGGTCCAGAAAGATGTCATGATGGAGTAGTTACAATCATCGAGACTTGAAAGTTTCCTAATCCGGTTATGAAGAAGAATAATGGAATAACAAATATGTTACAAAATATGTAGTAGTTTATTTTGTAGGTTTGACAAGTATGCGGAGTAGCATTATTCAATTGCAGATTCTGATTGAAAAAAAGTTTATTCTTTTTAAAGTATTGCAAAAAAATGAAATAAAACATGATAATTCATTTGATCAATGAAGGAACAATCATTGATTGTTTTTAACTGTTTGCTCCGGTCGGGCAATTCTTCACATGGAATATTCAAATTGTAATTGACATTTGCAATGACGGATTTATCCTGCAGATTTACTCTTGTTTCCAGCCTCAAATTATAATTTGAACCAAAATTATCACTAATTATTCCAAAAAATAAAAAAAAATATTAATATTAAAAATAGAATATTTGATAAATATCAAAGGAAATCGAGAAAAAACCAGATAAACTTCGTTAATAGGAGTTTCAACAAAAGCTTTTTCGTGTAGATCAGAAAAAGAGGTCTTATCAATCACAATCTGTCAATTTCACGTGACATCACGATCTTGAATATGTTCATGACTTGAAGGGACTCAAATGATATTACAGAATTATTCCGTGGATATATAAAGTCATGTTGTGCCAAAAAGAATGTTCCAAAAAGATAGCAACAGAATTATTGACCATAATGGTAAATAAATTGTTGTTATTTCCCAAAGGTAATTTAAATATCTACAGGATGCGCAATTTTTCAGTTCTTAATATCACCACTGATCTTCTTAAGAACTACATCATCAGTCTTGCCCTTTATCTTGAAATAGAGCACAAAGATTTGTTGAAATTTCGTTTAGGTGAAAAACTCAGTCATGACTTTTCCTATGAAGATCTATTCTGTTCACGGTCTCATCCTCGAATTCAGAAGTTATATATCAAATTAAAAGCAGGGGAGTTACTTCAATAGTCCTTTTTCATAAACAAAATCAATGACTTAGTGGTCAGGCTACTCACATATCTCCAAGTCGTTCCGAAGTTGAAGTGTATTGTGGTCGAATAAATTTTTGTTCGTAAATCCCATTGTCTAAACAATTTTAACGGAAGAAAAAAAAACACCTCAACTAAGCCAACACTAGATATAAACCATGCCTGTAATCTCTTCTCCTTTTATATCCTTCTTCTTCTTCTTGTTCGTCTTCTATTTCTGATACTCATCATTTGCGTGATTCCTTCGTAACTGGATATATATATACACACATATATATATAAATATGCCAAAATCGAAAAGGGGACGTAAACCAATAAAAAAATGTTTAAGTTGCAAGAGGTTAAAGATCAAGGTATGTTTCTTTTATAATTTTTTTTTGTTTGATTTGCTTATTAATTCTATTAATAGTAGTCTTAATATTGGTTTTTATTTTTTATTATTCCGTGCGAATGTTCCGTATACTAATTTGTATGACATTAGTGTGACCTAAGAAAGCCTTGCGAATATTGCAAATACAGAGGTAAAGATTGTATTTATGAAGCTGAAGAAGTGGAATCTTCATCAGTTCCATCTCCCGTTTCACCTGATCAACAATTACAAAAAGTGCCACGTTATGACCCAATTAGCCAACTAATTCTAACTCAACCGAGTTCACAATTATCTATGACACAACAAGAATTACAAATATTGAAATTCTTTGAACAAAGGGCAAATTATTCCTACTTTTATAATAACCAAAGTTTTGCTGATGCATTCCAAACGGAAGTTCGGCCATTTTATCAAGACAAAGCATCTACCGTTCGATATAACTTATTAGCAACTTCAGCTATTATTCAACTGAATTATTTACAAACAGAAACTTATGAAGGGGCATTAACCAAAAGTGAAGAGTTGTTTGATATTGGGGTGTCATATTTTCAAAAATCTTTGAAATTGCAACAACGATTAGTTAAATTGGTGGATAATCTGGACAATGATTCTGATTCTGATTCTAGTTCTGACCACGTTATCAAAGTTGATCAAGAATATGCAATTAAACAATTATTAGCATCATGTTTGCTTCAGTTGGGTTATTTCATGGTTAACACTCCAAAAGTAATGCCACTATTATCTTTGGATCCAAATCAATTCGATCTTATAAACCTAGTAGGGTCTCATAAATTTATCAGATCAAAATACCTCCCTAAAGTTACTCGTTCAAAATTTTCCTTATTACATCCGTCTACTCAAACCGTACCATCACACTTGAAACATGATTATTATTTGACAGAATCACTACGAAAAGACCTACATGATATTTATGAAACAAGTCGGGAGGATGATCTCGAAGACAGTTCTAAAGTCCAAGAAGTATTAGAACAGACAATTGATCTACTTGAAGCATCCATATCCCGAGCTATTCAACAACGGTTCCCCTTTCCCATATTTGGATTTGTTGTTCTATTATCTGATGAGTTTAAATTGTATTTACATCAAGGTAATGAATTTGCATTAAGGATATTATTTGTCTATGCTGTCTTATGTTCCATGGGAAAATTTTGTTTTAGAAGATATGATAATATATTCCTTAATTATGCTTGTTGGTACAAAAAACGACAAGTGAATAATAATGCTTCCGGGAAATTTGAATATTTAATGGATGAAAAATTGTATTATTTGGCTATGGTGACTGAATTCCAAATCGATTCTAATAATATAGGTGACTTTAATCCAATTGTTGAAGCTGAGACGTTTGTGAATCCCGATAGTTAAATATATAATTAATTACTCCTTTGGCTATAAATTAGTAACTATTGAAATAGTTCTATTTTGAGGCAATGTCTCCATTTGCTAAGAAGAAAGGAAAAACAAATATTAGATGCAATATTAATGTTAGCACAAAATAATTAATCCGCTTTTTTTTCCCGCTTTTTTCCGCTTGGTTTGGCTGTAAAAAATATCAGAGCGGAAATACGAATTGTAAGCAAACTTGAAGTAACGAACAATAACTGATAATGAAGGAAGTGGAGAATTGATAATACATTTTATAGAATCATGGTAATCTATTATACATTAATATTATGACAATGATAGAAATAAATATAAATCACATGCGTTAAATTGCGCAGAGTTAATTTAACCGAATCTTCAATTGAGATTTAAGTTTGAATCGATCGAGTGTCATTTTTTAATTTTTATTTTTGGTTTTCTTTGTGTTTCAGTTTGCAACATTTCCGAAAAGAGAAAAACTATGAATATTTTTATTCACAAAGGTTTAAAATATGACAATAGAACTCCGCAGATATAATTATACCAAACGTATTAGTAGTTTAGCTCATCAATATATGTTCACATAATACAGCTGGTTGATCGTTTTATACTTTGCGAGTTCTACGTAACGATTTGAGTTCTAAGCGATTTGCCTATACAAAACGTACAAAACCTTCTTATAACTCGACTAGGAAACTACTGCTCTTTTCCAAAAAAAAAAAAAAGAGATGGATAATAGTACTCCAAACCACACGGTGCCCCTAGCTTGAAATGGTTAGTAGCAAGATCCAATTCATCAATGATATCTTCCAGAAAACAACTATTTAAAAAAGAAATAAAATAACCTATTTTTGTATAATTCATTTCCTAGAAAAATATATTCCAATAACACCCCCAGACTAGAATAATAATAATAATTTAAGGTAGCTTCTAGACCATGAAACTATTAATTCTTGTGCTTTTTTTAATTACTTGTATCCAATCTGCAGTTATAACTTTGGAACCCCCCGAGGAAGATGATTTCTATTCAGCTCCAGAAGGTTTTGAAGATGCTGAACTTGGTGAGATCTTAAAGATCCGTAAGACCCCCAGTAAATTAGCCAGTACTTTTTTCCCCATCAATGTTGCCAATGCTTGGCAAGTATTAGTCCGATCCAGTGATTCTTTTGGAATTGCAACTGCTATAGTCACCACCATTATCGAACCTTATAATGCTGATCCTTCCAAAGTTGTTTCATATCAGACATTTGAAGACTCATCAAATATCAACTGTTCCCCATCGTATGGAATGTTATGGGGTGCTTCAATTTCTACCATTGCTACTCAGATCGATATGACATTTATGGTACCTTTGTTAAATATGGGTTATTATATTGTGAGTTCTGATTATGAAGGTCCCAAATCAACATTCACTGTCGGAAGACAATCGGGTCATGGTACCCTAGATTCGATTCGGGCTACATTACAGTCAGGGAATTTCACTAATATCGATTCTGATGCTAAAGTGGTTATGTGGGGATATTCTGGAGGTTCGTTAGCGTCAGGTTGGGCAGCTGCTTTGCAACCACGATATGCTCCAGAATTAGAAGATAGTTTACTTGGAGTTGCCCTTGGAGGATTTGTAACGAATATCACCGCAACTGCCGAAGCCACTGATGGTGGTATCTTTGCTGCATTGGTTCCTATTGCTTTAAATGGGTTAGCTAATGAGTATTCTGATTTCAAATCAGAATTGTATGGTGCAGTTCGAGACAATGATACGGAAGCATTAGCAGAGGGAACAGAATATTGTATGATTCCAGGAATCATCCACTTTGCCTTTCAAGATTTTTTAAGTGGTGAAGATAGATTATTTCCAGAAGGATACGGATTACTTAATGACCCAATAATTAATAAAACAATTATCCTGAACAACCTTGTGAACATGGATGATACATACGTACCTTCCATTCCAGTATTTGTATATCATGGAACATTAGATCATGTTGTCCCAATTGTGAATGTCAAAAAGACATATCAGAATTGGTGTGATTGGGGAATTGAGTCCTTTGAATTCGCGGAAGATTTGTTAAATGGACATGTTACAGAGACATTGGTGGGTGCACCTGCAGCTTTAACATGGATTGAAAGTAGGTTTAATGGTGAAGAACCAGTTAAAGGATGTCAACATACCGAAAGACTAATGAATTTCTTATACCCCAACATATCCGATTCCACACGTAGTTATTTCACTGGTTTATATGACGCCCTTGCCGGTTCACCAATAGGAGAAGGTTTGAATTCTGATAATTTCACTCTTAGCGGTTTATTGGAAGCTATAGGTGGAAATCTTTAAAATCAAAAATTCGTACATTTATTTACAGGTATTAAGTTGAATAGATAATATTTATTTACAATGACCTATCCATTCTAACTCACCATAAAGCTTACATTTCTGTAGAAATCCAACATTGGATTCTCTCCCGCTTTAGTGGTGGTAACTTCGGTATC
>JANIWD010000046.1:0-99482 GCA_030557875.1 Candida neerlandica
GCTTCGGTAACAACAAATCCTTTTGTACCTGCATTGGTTGGGTTCGATGGCGATGTCAATTTAAGAGCCAACTTATCGGCAATAACAGATGAAGCTCCAATAGAAATATTGGCAAATGGCCCAGCATGAACAAAAACAGGGGTACCCTCAAGTGTTTGCATCAAGTTTGGCTTAATGGCATCCTTCAATAACGCAGTAATGGCACCGGCACATCCAATGTCTTCAGCGGTAATGGCTTCTCCAGTTTCACGTTGAGTTCCAACAACAATCTTACCAACCCTTTGTCTCAAATCCTTCAATGAACTGGATAATGCTAAAATGGCCATCAATTCACTGGCAACTGTAATATCCATACCGGTTTTTCTTGGCGGATACTTGCTGGCTTCGTTTTTACCTTGTCCAATAGTGATTTCACGAACAAATCTATCATTACAATCAACAACTCTCTTGATGGTGATTGATTCTGGATCAATGTTTAAATGGGCAAATCTTTCAATTTCCTCGGCACTCAAATCATCTGGATTGGTCTTGGTGATTCCTAATTTTTCTAATCTCTTCAACATCGATGCAGTAAATGATCTCTTTCCTTTCTTGGCTGGAACTAATCTCTTGTAGAACCCACTTATGGTCTTGGATGTAGCTTCATGGAACATTCTGGTATCCACAGCTGCACACAACAAGTTTTGAGCAGCTGAAATGGCATGGATATCACCAGTCAAATGCATGTTGAATTCGTCCATAGGAATGACTTGGGCATAACCACCACCAGCAGCACCACCTTTAACCCCAAATGTTGGTCCCATAGATGGTTGTCTCACATTAGCAATAGAGTTGTATCCCAAATGAGCTCCAAGTGCTTGGGTCAACCCCATAGTGGTGGTAGACTTACCTTCACCCAAAGGAGTTGGTGTAATACCGGCAACCAAAACATAGTTACCTTTATCTTGAACTGATCCTTCAACTTGTTCGTCCAATCTATCTATCACACTCTTTGGGTCAACTTTTGCCTTGTAATGACCAAATGGTTCTAATTCATGTTCAATCAATCCCAATTCTTTGGCAACCCTGGTGATCTTCTTTGGTTTTTGACTTCTAGAAATTTCAATATCAGATGGGACAGGTTCCTTAACATTCAATTCCAATGGAGCAAATGCATGTTCATGTGCTTTTTTGGCGTGAATCAATGCAGCATCGTACACATTAGAACACAACATAGCAACAGTCATTGGACCAACACCACCTGGAACAGGGGTGATAAAGGAGGCCTTCTTGGCAACTTCTTCATATGCAACATCTCCAACCAAACGCTTACCATTCTTGGCAGTAGGGTCTTCCTTGTAGTTAATACCAACATCAATCACAATAGCACCTTCTTTGATCCAATCAGCCTTGATATATTCAGGAATACCAACGGCGGCAATGACAACATCAGCACGACGAACAATCGAAGGCAAGTCTTGAGTGTAACGATGACAAATAGTGACAGTACAGTCTTCATTTCTCAACATGGTGGCAACTGGAGTACCAACAATATCAGATCTTCCAATAACAACAGCATTCTTACCTCTCAATGGAACACCTGTGGTTTTGATCAATTCAATTATACCATTAGGAGTACATGGTTTAAAGAAAGGTACACCTCCTCGTTTAGACAATTGTCCTACATTGTAGTGGTCAAACCCATCAACATCTTTATCGGTGACAACGGCGTTGGTAATTAAAGTTTCGTCAATGTGTTTAGGTAATGGCAATTGAACAAGAATACCATGGGTCTTAGGGTCATTGTTCAAACGTTCGATTTCATCAACTAAATCATCTTGGGAAATGTTTTCATCAAATTTCAACAATTTTGACTTGATATTGGATGAGGTGGCAGCTTTCAATTTAGACTTGACGTATGCTGAGGAGTCGGGTCTTGTACCAACTTGTATGATAGCTAAATTAGGTTGGAATTTGAAATTATCGATAGACGTGTTATTATCTCCAAAGTGTTCCTTATTGTAGGCAACAACCTTTTCTGCTATGCTGCTTCTGATGGTTTTTGCGAGTTGAGTACCTGATACCACCACGGCATCCAAGTTAACTGATGAATAATGAAAGTTTCTGCTTAGCCTGAGCAAGCGAGTGTTTGATCTTAACTTAAGCATGTTGGTAAAGTGGTGAATGGGTAAACAGTACGAGTGGAAAGAGAGTAATGAAAAAAAAAAAAAAAATTATATCCCATCACAGTGTTTGTTTCTTTTTTTTTTTCCATATTTTTCAGTTTCTGTGCAGGATTTTGTTAACGTCCCGGAAAAATTCTTGCTACGTAATACTTTTCTCCCATGAGTCATAGCTCCAAGGGATGGGGGATTATAATCAACTGGTAGGAGATCCTCGGACAATCCACACAAGCGAGTTCCTTTATTATACACCCGAAAAAGAATATGAATAATAATAATCATAATCATAATAATATTTTAGCAGCCGGGGAAACAAAGATACGTCAATGGGGAAGATGTTACCCATTCTGACTCCGAATATTTTACGAAACAATGAGTCAGAGTCAATAAAAAAATGCGTCTGTGTATTTTTTTTTATGCCTATGTATGATTTTACGAAACTTCAACAGGAATCACATCTTCTTGATCTTCCTGTTGGTTTCTTAGTTGAAGCAACATCAATTGTGCTCTAGAAATTAGTTGTTCATTATTAGTGCCTGTTTCAGTTACTCCCTTTCTTGTTGTCATTCTTCGTTTCAAGTTGTTAACACTGGTATATTTGTCTGTTGGTGTGGCGGTAGCGGCGGCGGCGGCTACTGCTGCTGCTGTCACTGCAGCCGCAGTGGTTCCTTCCAATTCCGAGATTGGTTCTTCACTTGTACTGTAAAACGACAATGCCTTGATTCTTCTGTTTTTACTTCGGGATCTAGTGGTTGTGGTGGTGGTGGATTTTAACTTCTCTAACAATGAATCTATAACTGCAGACGACTCTTCTGCAGTATCCACGACTGTAGCATCGGCGTCTTCTTTCTCTTTCTTCTTCGCTATTCTATCTTCCAATATCTTCTTTCTAGCTTCATAAGTCCGCTGTTCTTCCTCCCTTTGAATATTCTCGACATGAGCTTTCTTGAATTCTGTAATGAATGAAATGAATTTGTAGAAAAATGTGTTACGTGCAGTAGAGTCTTTCGGGTTCTCACCAAAGAACAACATGAGTGAATTCAACTCGCTTGCCGTGCGTTTCAAATGCGATTGTAACAACGAGTTTTTGTTTCTGGCACTTTGCATTGGCGTGGAAATCGTGGTTAAAATCCTGTCTTGAGGGTGCAACTCCTTGGCATTGCTAAGTTTCCCCCTCTCCATGGAATCAGTTATGTTTCTCACCGTTTTGGCCATTTCTTCACAATCTGTTTCTAGCTGCTCGATGGATATATTCTGCAATTGTGCAAGTGCATCCAAGTCATCAACAAACGTGCCATACTCGGGAAAAGAATGACGGATAATCTTTTCGATATAATGCAAAAATGTCATTGAGTTCTGATCATCCTTCATAAATTTTAATCTCTGCAACGTGTCCAACTTGAACCCCATTGCCTGTTTGGCATCGTCATTCATGAAATTACCCACGGTACGAATTATACCCAACACATTCTGGAGACTTTCGGATTTTTGTAAACAAGCATTAGCTTCATCCACAATACTCAATTTCTTCATCAAATCCATATATTCTTTTCTATAATTCTGTGTGAATAACAATGCCCGCGACCTCGGTCTCCAATAGTGACGGAGATTGAAACACAACTCCAAAAAGATTCTATCTGATCTCTCCAATTCCTCAGGGTCCTTCATAGGTTTCTTTTTGCTTCGAGGGTCCGTAGAATACGGCGACAAATTTCGGAACATACTATCACTGAATTCAAATAATGCTTCGTTGTTAAAAAATTCCAACACACTGATGTTTTCCAAGATATCAGAACTACAGCGAAGTACCTTTGTAACAAACTGTTCTTCAGTTAAGTTGGCAAACATGTGTAAATTAATACCAAATTGTTGTGCCAAATCTCGTGGGAGAAACGAAACTTTTGTTGGCTTCAGCCATATTTGTGCCACTGCATCAATATCCTTCCTCTTCTTTATAGTGGACGTTTTGGCTGCAAATACTTTTTCCACTTCTCCCAATACCCCGTGCTCAATCAACTTGTTTGACAACTTGGTGTCTTCAAGGTTGTTCCAGAATGTTTTCTCAATATCATCCAACTTATCCCAATGCATTTGCTTTAATTTATTTTTTGGTTTAATTGAAGGAATAACATCAGGTCTTATCTTCGTTGGAGTATCAGTGATTGCTGCAATAGGAACTGGAGGTATAGGTGTGGTTGAGCCCAGACCAGACATGAATGCCGGGAGAGGCGGCGGATTTGGACTGGAAGATGATTTGCCCATGAATGTAGGAAGTGGAGGAGGGGCAGGTGTAGAGGAAGATTTGTTCATGAACGTCGGAAGCGGAGGAGGAGGAGGTGGTGGTGTTGTTGTGATTGGAGTGGAACATGGGGTTGCTGGTCCTTTAGAAATAAATCCTGGAAGTGGTGGTGGAGGTGGTGGTGGAGGTGGTGGAGTGGCACTTTTTTGGGTATTTTCTCCTGTCTGCTGTGATGTGTTTGAATTGGAAAGGAAAGCTGGTAATGCTGGAGGTGGAGGTGGTGGTGGTGAAGCGACACTTTCTTGGGTATCTTCTCCTGTCTGCTGTGATGCATTTGACTTGGAAAGGAAAGCTGGTAATGCTGGAGGTGGAGGTGGTGGTGGCATTTCTTTATTCATAAACATTGGTAATGGAGGTGGGGCAGGTGGAGCAACATTATTGATTGGAGCTGAACCATGAACAGGTGGTAATTGTGTTTGTTTAGTTGGAGATGGCAATAATTTTGATTTATCATCTGGATGTTCACCATCTGCGCTTTCATGCATGTTTGACTGGTTGGTAGTGTTCTTTTTCCCATACAATCCTGGCGGAGTTGGGGGTCTGTTTGTCTTTGGTTTCTCGGTTGTTTGCCTCTTCAATTCATTCTCTAGTTTTGTCAATTGTCGTTGTTGTGAGATTAACTGTTCGTTTTGATCATAATTTTCTGATTTTAGTTGGCGAATCAATTCAAATGTGTCCCCTCTTAACTCATCTTCTAACCTGCGTTTCTCATCTTGAAGATTTTCCAATTCTTGTGACAATTGTTTTGATTCTGCTATCGCTCTACGAGCAACATCTTCTGTGGTTAACCGATCCATCAACTTTTGTATGGTGATGTTCAAGACAGATTCTGAATCCGAACCAACCACTCTGGATTCGTTGGTGACATGCTGCAACATTGAATCAACCAACACCAACGTCTTGTGCACATCTTGCCCAGGTCTATTGCTCTGCTTCAAGGCCATCAACTTTTGCAACACATTTTTCATTGCCACATCAGATTCAAGAACTTCAGCTTCCTTCAACTTTGTCATAAAACTCTTTTCTTCATCAAAGGAATCAGAATCTTCCACACTAATAAACAGGACGAAATTGTCACCCAATTCCTCCGTGGCCTCTTCACTCTCCAGGACTGTATCCACAACAATCTCATGCTCAATCATTTCCTCCTTAACTTTTTCTTCTGAATCGCCTTCTTCTTCGACAAACACGGTATCACTCAGGACCGGTGTTGATTGGTCTATAAAATCAGATACCTGCAATCTCTTTGGTTGTCTTGGAATATTCGGCAACATCTTGCTGTTGCGTTTATTTTTCATCTCAATGTACTCATGGTAATCTTCTTCAGCATATGATTCGTATTTTTCAATTTCGTTATCAATTCTACGGTCTTCGATTTGGCGTAGTTTCTCAAATATGTTCAATATCCTCGCGTTGCCGAAATCACGACGAACAGCGATACGTTTCTTTAATGAGTCACAAATATCCACCATGGAATTAATCAAAATTAATGTGATTGCCGCATAGTTCTTCAAATTGGACAATTCTCCTGCCTTGTTTTGGCTCCATGAATATTTGATAATGCTTTCCTCAAACGAATTCAACCATGGCTGGAATATCAGGTAATCCCCTGTTCTGTCTTGCAAGTTGCTCATACTGTCTATAGCGCTTTTGTATAGCGTCTTGTTACGGTACAACATCAACATCACCATGACTTCAGTAACCAAGATTCTGGTAGTCAAACGGGGAGATATCAATAGAAAAACCAATGCCTTCACCACATGCACCTTATATCTTAAGTACTCCTCTTGGTCATTCCGTTCCGTATTGATATGCTTCAAACATTTCACAATCACGTATTCTTTATCGAATTCTTCATTAGATTTGATACTCTTTTTGTTCACCTTTGCCAACACCACAGAGAGAGCAGTTTCCCCTTGGGCATTGGTAAACCCCTGCACCCATGTAACCCCACTATGTTTCAACATATGATTATCTATCAACTTCCTCTCCAATTTTTTACAATCTCTAAGTGATAGTTTGTTAGCCATGATTCTGGAAACGAACCACTCGGGGGTACCGTCCTTGAGTTTGAGTTTCTTGCTCATTATATTCCCCAACAAGCTCTCATTTTCTGATCCCCCACCGGACGAGCCAACCCCAACGGAAACACCAGAATCAATCGACATTTTGCTAACATCAGGATCGTCTGGTGCAATCTTGGTCACAGTGATGGTTTTGCTGGGCGGCTCTTCTTCTAGCAATTCTTCAGTGGAAGTCACACGCAAGGGTCTTAGTTTTGTCTTTGGCTCCAAGTTGTCAGTAGATCGAGATAGAAACAAGTATTCCCTTTCTTTGTTTCTATTGGCAAAAAATCTATCAGATGCTTGTTTTGACAACAGGGCGAGATCAAACTGTGTATTTGTTTCATGTTCTCGTAAAAGAAGTTCCCACTTTCTGTTTTTGGGTTGTTTCCTTAGTGAATAGACTGCTTCTTCGGGGAAAACTCTTATGGAAAGTAACTTTTCAAACAATTGATCAACAACTTCTTCTGGGGGCATGGGAGTGGCTGCCGAAGGCTGGTAGGAGTCCACCCTTTTAGTTGACTTGAATTGTAAATTTGTCGTGCTAGATCGGCTCAACTTTGAACGAGCAGGTTCTGAATTATAAAGGGAACTGTCAGAATGGATCCTGTATGGCAACTCATCACCGGATAGGCTATACCCAGGATGGACTTTTGGATCTAGCGATGAAAAACTATCACTACTTCCAATTTGTCTCAGGTATAATTCAGGGGGAGGTGATGTTGGTGACGAGATTTCTTGTTGGGTGGTTTCAGGAGGATGATCTAGTAGTTGGTTAAAGTTCAATAGTGATTTTGATTTCTGTAAGCGTTTCATTCCTTTGGCAAACACACTCTGGCGCTTAGATCGGGCTGACAATTCTCCTGGTATGTCAGTCATAACTGGTAAGGAAAGTGGAGTGTTGTTTATATCAGGAAATTGAATTTTGTTTCAACTTCTGGTATGTTGTTGTTATTATGAATTGGTAATTACGTGTGTATGTGTGTACAATGATCAAATCGTGTGAAGAAGAAGGAAAAAAAAAATCACTGCATTATATGCAGTACCTTTGTTTGTAGCATAGTAGAGATGGGGAGGGAAAATAGATCATAGATGACGGTGAAGGGAGCAGTTGATGACGGGGGAACCATGGTATAAATATGGGCAAATAGAAGAAATGTTAGATAAATCAAACAGAAATCATAACGGGCAAGAGAAATGTCAAACGAAAGAAGAGTAATACGCCGACAAAGCGAAGCTTCAGAAATACAAGAGAACAACGATAATGAGAATAAGACGCGCTTATATGTGATTGTAATGGTTAGTGATGTTCTTAAGAACTGGTTAAGTGGGAAAGTGGTTGTCTTATTCTCCATCAGTGGAATTGGTAAGTTGACGGGATTGTTTCGAAAACCATGGCTGGTAAGTTGGGTTGTGATTGCCTCCACTTTAGCAGGATACTTGGTGTATCTTGCACTAGGTAAATATGTACAGGGTATGTAGATAATGTATTAGATTTAGTAAGTAGTAATAAAAAATCCGTAACGTTTCATTCTTTTAAGACCTATTTACGTGTTCTGTTCAACAACATAGAACCAAATCGTATCGACTGTGTGGATGGACTAATCCCATTTAGTTTCGAGGGATCCAAGCTAAATGGTTCGGGCGATTCAAACTCAGTATCAAATTTCCATTTGGACTGTAATCTCTTTAAGGCATCTTCTTCACAGTATATATCCTTAATCTCCCCGTGTGTATCAGTAATGGTGGATTCTCCTTTTAAAATATGGTCATATCGGTGAGCACAATTTTGTTGGTAATCCAAAAAGGTACGACCACCTCTGTCAACACGTTTACGTATTCTTTCAGGAAAGGTTACTATTGCCGGAGCGGACTCCTCCTCGGTGTTCTTGAATCCATTTGTATAAGAACTAAAATCGTGAGACTCCACGCTCTCTAAAAGCCTCTCGATATAATCACCATGGGGTTTGTGATTTTCCGGTAATAATGTCAGTGCATGTTGGAATCCCCTTGACGGAATAAGTTCACCATTTGCCCCGAGAAATGTCTTTACACCAGGTAAAGGTTTCTCTTCTTCGAGTAGTTTTTTCAAGGAATCCCTGATATAATTAGACGTGTTGAATTGGTGATAGAAGGTAGCTGCGATTGAAGAATACGGTATGTGGCTCAATTCTTGTGCTCTATTATTGGATATATCAAAGAATGGTTGGTAAGGATCGTCTGTAAGATTGATAAAGCCTCTATCGTGGTCTCTTCTTTTACGTAGCTTTTCCATTACAGCACGTTTGATAGTTTCGTTTTTCTCTTTCAAAACCAATGAAACTGTAACAAGGTCCATGTCGGGAATTTTTGCTGGTGGCAATTTGACATATGGTTGGTTTGTACTTTCCTGTTGTTGTTGTTGTTGTTGTCCTTGTTGTTGTTGTGATTGCTGTTGCTGTTGTGATTGCTGTTGTGCATGTTGTTGTGCTTGCTGTAGTGCTTGTTGTTGCTGTAGTGCTTGCTGTTGCTTTGCGGATGCTTCTTGATCCAGTCTCTTCTTTTCTTTTCTTCTCTCTCGTTCTTCCTCTTCCTCTTTGATCTTGAGAATCTTTCTTTTCTTATGTGGGAAGAATAAATAGTCGTCTCCTTTGATCTCCAATTCACGTTTGCAAGTTTTTGTTTGACAACGCAATTTGAACAATTCGTATTCTGATTGTAAACTTTGAAGTTTCAATGCTTCCCTTTCGTTGACATTTGCAAGCAAATCCTTGGCTCTGTTCAATGACTTTTGCATTTGACGTATACGGTCAGCACCAATGGTATCGGCTCTTCTGGTCTTACGAGCCTGTCTAAACTCTCTCCTTCGGAAACATACGTATGGATCGTTGTCATCATTAGCACTGGGATCTTCAAACTTTAGGGATGGTTGGATTGATCGGCCGAGCCTCTTTATTTTTCTGGCCTTCCAATGGTTGTACACCTCTTTGCCATACAAGTTTAACAACTTTACCAATTCGGTTGGAGACGGCTGCAGTACATACGGATTTATCACTGCACCTTTGTCTTTCAACGAACAAGCGTGTTGGTATAGATCTTTGTACGAGAGAATGTTTGAAGGGTCCATAGAAAGAAAAGGTTGCAAAACTTGTATTGAGTTCTCAAAACAATCCAAAATAGCCTCCATCAGTAGTTCCGTTGGCGGGTTCTTAGTATGCTTCTTAACTATACTCTGGAAGAACTCCTCATCCTCCTCGTCCATGTTGTAACCTACACCAACAGCATCTTCAACAGTGAAACTAAACTTTATCAACGAGTGCGGTTCTTGGAACTTTTGTTTATAATATGCGGATGCTTCTGGCCAAATTCTCGAGGCATTGGGTGTCGGGATGTAAACAGTAGATGATTCGGTGTTAGACAAAAGTGCTTGTTGCGCGGCATTGATGACTTGTTGAAGATGGATTTCGTCCTCCTCAGATTTGTCAACACCAGTATCCACCCCACGGGTTTGAGTAGCATCTCCAGACTTTAGATTATGTACCTGACTGGGTTCCAATTCATTCTTGTCCAATGATGGCAACTGGTCCTTGGTGTAGATACGCAACAAACTTTTGGTACTGATCTTCCTCTGCCGGAAACGCAAACTACCGGCTGAGCTAGCAACAGCAGGTTGTTGTGGGTTCTTGGCCATGGTTTTCGTTGGGTGTAGCTAATAACTACAGACACAGGTAGCTGTTTGTATTGTTATCAAAAGAGTTGGTGGGTTCGGTGGCGTTGACGCTGGTTGGACATTATTTTTCTCGTCGACTGTTAACTATTGAAGTTTGGGTGCGGTGATAGAAAAAAATTTTTCGTGTTGACTTCAGCCAATGAGAAAACAGAACAGAGATGATAATCACGTGAGTGAACTACATACATTTACAGTTCTAATATACAAGCGTTGGGTGTAGTCGTAGCAATATGGCTATTTACAACTGGGGAGTCGTTATGTGACATTGTCGAAGTACATACCGTAAGTCATACCAGAATAAACAAAAATAAAACAGTAGGTTTAGAGATTGACACAGCCAAGATTGGAAGTTAATAGACCATGCAGAATATTCTACAATATTACCACATACAACGACAACCTAGTCAAATCCACCGCCTATTGTTCACATTCTAACTGATACTAGCTGGTGGGTCAATTGATTTTGTGAGTTAGAATGGAGAACGAACGGGTGCGAGAAAGAAGGGGGTGGGTGGGGAGAGTCAGACAAGCAGAATCAGAGAAGCGAGAAAGAGAGCGACATTGATTAGACAAAATTAAAAATTATTACCAGGAGGAACTCTGTCGAAAGCAAAATACTTACTCCTCGAGAAAAACTTATTGCAAAAAAAAGTCTGTTTTAAAAGATATTCCTTTCTTCCACCATTGTCCCTGTTCATGTCATCGGATTCACGTTCTCAATTGCCCAGTGCAACGCCATTTCTCAACTCCGTCTGTCCAGGGTTTGCAGGGCTCGACGACAATGTACATTATCAGTTGAACGAGCTACCTAGGCAGTATGCAGAAATCCCTTGGCCAATCTCAACTACAAATACCGTGCTCAAGTTGGATAGATCTTATTTGAATGTTGCTCGACCATCTTTGAATAAAAATGAATCAACAACATACGTTTCCTTGCCGTATCATATTACCAGCTTGTTTGATAAGGTGGTGAAAAACAGCGAAAAGGGACTGGAGAGCTACATGCATATTGGAGCGAATATAAACCCTTTATTACATGATCCATTCAAGATGGTTACCTTCAATCCCGGGTGCATGACGAGAATCGTCGATTTAAACAAGTCAAGAAACCCTTTTGCTGATAACAAGACCTTTGCCAGTACCAGTTCCAACAAATCGATCGCGCACTTTAAAGATTTGCAGAAAGGTGATTTTAAAATATTGAATAATAGAAATACAAATGCATCAAAGCTTTTGGTATCGTCACATGTTAATATATTGAATGTTTTTGCTTTGGATGGAAAAAGCCAATATGCAAATACCAAGAAAAGCAAGTCAAAATTACCAGTAGCAGAAGAAACGCAACCAAAATCGAATGAACGTTTAATTGAGGAGCCCGTGCTCCGGATTCAATTTAAAGATGATTCGATAATTACTGCACTTTCTACATTTGTATTAAATGACGAACCCATCATTATCCTTGGGTTTCATTCTGGGGAAATAATTATTATTAGGTTAAATGACTTCAAGTACCAAAAATTTGATGGTGTGAAAACAAGTGACGATGTCTTTGAAGTTGACACGGTTACCTCGATTGAAGCTATCCGCCATCCAAAATATGAATTTTTAATTGTGGCGGGATATTCAGATGGGGAAGTTGTCGTGCTCAACCCTGCTGGGGTAGTTGAGAAGCACACAAAGTCTGTCGAGGACAAGGATTCATCGTGTACCTACTTTAAGAAATTCGACTTGAGCCCACTTGGTAAAATAGACAACTCGTTCCTTTTGGGTCATTTCAAAGTCGGGCACAAACCAATCACGTCCATTAGTTCCACTATGCCAATTAATAAGCCATTGCTGTCAGCCGAGTCGCAGCCGTTGATCTTAGCATTAGCGTCAACTGATGGGTTTGTCAGATTCATAGATCTTATATTCACATACAACTTAAACTACGGGGACAAAAAGCATGTTATAATAACTGATGTGGTATCAAACTATTTCAACACAGGTATCACCGACATTCAGTTTTCTCCAGATTTCAAATTTTTCTGTGTGGTTGGCAAAGGGGATTTAATTGAAGTTTTTAAAATGAGCTACTACAATGTAAATGGGTTGTTGACTAAAAACACAGGACGTCGTTCTAGAAGTGGCACTGTCAATAGTGCTCATTCAGGTAGTGAGTCAAGAATAAAAGAATCTAGAACCAATAAAGACTTGTATCCACCTTTGATCAAGGATATTCAAATAGTAAGCAGATTCAAAGGACATTCCAATGTTGTTAGATCGATTAAATTTCTCAAGGACAATGCAAACTCACTGGTGTACAAGTTGATCAGCAGTGGGTATGATGGTAAAACGATTGTTTGGGAATTTGATTACAAAGCGCTCCCAAAGGTTAAAAAGCATCATCCAAAGGCATCTGCTGCGAGAGAAAGTAGAGCAAAGTCAATCCACGATAGACGACAAATATTGGTCAGTCCAAGTCCACTTTCAAGAATGAAACATAATAGAAACAAATCCATTGATGACAATCCTTTCCATTCTCCTTCGGTATCAAATATTACAAACACAAACAGTATGAATATGATTCTCCAAGACGAAGTTCCCAAAGCGTCATTATCCAGTGACCAAATTGAAGTGGTGGTGTCGCTTTATAAATCACTTTATGATATCCGATTGAAGAGGCACTACAAAAAGAAACCAATGCAACAAAACATTATTTTCCCGATTGTGAGTGACAAGTTGGTGCCATCCATTGGTATTCCTTTGGCAACAATAGATTTATCGTGCTTTGTAAGTGATGGAAAAATTGATTCCTTTTATATTGACGAATCTACATTCTGGTGTTTTGCTAAAAACGGTGATTTATTTAGATATGTAATTGATTAGTAATTGTTAAACATAGCACCATCCAATCCAAATCCCAATTCTTCTTCTAACTTTATATACTCTGTTCCAGCAGGTTTGGCCAAGTCATGATATAGATGCATGGAATCAGATGTATTAGCGGATTCTAGGTTAGAAAATGTAAAATCATTCAACTCCTGTGGTCGTGGATAATCTTCTTCAACTTGGGGAGTTACCATATTTGTTTCCAAGTTAGTGTATGGTGTTTGTGATATATCCATGTAATCTGCCTGTTGCTGTTGCTGTTGTTGCTGCTGTTGTTGCTGCTGTTGTTGTTGTTTCTGTTGTTGCTCTTGTTCTTCGGCTTGTTGTTTCTCTCGTTGTTGTATTTGCAACTGTAACTGTATTTGTTGCTGTTCTTCAATTGGTTTTCTAACAAATTCTCGGAAATTTTTCACTTCATCTATGATCAACAGTCTCATGTCCTCCAAACCATCTACGGTTTCAAACGACTTGAAATCAAACTTCACCTGGCATTCAGGTTCATCTCTAGGATCGTGCCAGACTTCCAAATATTTATGACTCAATGCTTCTTCGACAGTGATTCTTTCGTGTGGGTCCAAGGTTAACATTTTTTCCAACAAATCCAATGCCAATGGGTTTGCATCGGGAAATAATTGTTTATAACTGACTTTTCTCATAATAGGTAAAGATCTCACATAATTTTGGGCCCTATGTGATCCAATTCGTTGCAAGGTGGATTCTGGAGGTGTTCCCAATATCATCAATATTTGGTTCAATTGATCGACGTAGTCTTTTCCTCGGAATATAGGCTTGCCTCCCAAAAGCTCCGCCAATATACATCCAACCGACCATATATCAATAGCTTTTGTATAATTTGTAAAACTCAACATGATTTCCGGAGCTCTGTACCATCTAGTGGCAACATATTCAGTCATAAAACCAGCATTTTCATCTGGGTTTTCAGAAAATCCTCTTGCCAAACCAAAATCACAGATTTTTAACTCGCAATCAGCATTCACCAATAGATTACCTGGTTTCAAATCTCTATGCAAAACGTCGGCAGAGTGGATATACTTCAAACCACACAAGACTTGGTAAATGAAGGATTGGTAATGCAGATCGGTCAATGGTTGTCCCGAACGTATAATTTGGTGCATGTCACATTCCATTAGTTCTTCGTACAAATAAATCTCGTTGAACTCACCAGTCATTGGGTTGGGAATTATATCCAAGTCATACAAACAAGTGATATTTTTGTGACCTCTGAAAAACTGTAATAATTTCAATTCACGCAATGCACGTTTGCACAAGATCTTCTTGGTGAATATGTTGGTGATCTTCTTAATGGCAACATAAGACCCATCACAAGATGCAGTGTTTTGGGAATCACCAGTGTCCTTGGTGGAAGAGCCATCTTCATATTTGGCAGAACAAACAATCCCGTAAGCACCATGACCCAACTCCTTGACAATTTTGAATCGTCTATCTATGATAAACTCTTGGTTGTAGACTTTATTGACTGATCTCCCATAATATATAGGTTGCTGCGAGTCCTGTTGGTCATGTTGATCCTGCTGGCCCAGATGGTGATGATGATTCTGATGATTACTATCACGATGATTATCCATTGAAGAAGTGGTGTATCTATGTATGTATGTGTGTGTGTGTGTGTGTGTGTAGATAGTATGTGGAATGGCAAGTGACAACTAATAGGTGTTAACTTTTTTTTTTTTTTTTTAGTATTATAATTATTATTAATGCTAATATTTTTATGTTTTTCCACTTACGAACTAAATTGTGAGTGTCTTTTTTAGGTTGATAATTTTTTTTTCTTTTTTTTTTTTTCACTGAGTGTGTTGAATCATGAAACAAGCAGTAATGTAGTAGAAGAGAGTAGTTAACAGTAGAAGTAGTAGTAGGAGTGGTAGTAAATAGTAAGTACCAAAAGGGGATTTTGCTTTTTCTTTCTTTTTATTGCTTTCTCTGATTTTGTGGAAACAATTCTTAATTAGCCTTTCACCTGTTTCCTTGAATATTAATTTGTAATATACATGTGTGTATCTCCAAATATTTTTTTCCATTCAGCAGAACACCGTCCCTCTTTTATGTTGGTACCATGGTCCAGGTCTATCATCAACCGTTGTATATGATCTGACGGGAATTGGGTGTCCCCCTTTTAATAAAATTACATAATATTGCCAGGTTTTTCATTTTGTGAATTTTTATCCTATTTTCATTATGTGCAATATTATTGCGCTATTTTTAGTAACATTCTATTTTTCACTAATCATGAGTGGTTTTTGCTTTATTTTTTTCTTATCTTCTTTACAATTGGGACACTATTGAATGCTATTAACTATTCAATTATTGATCTGGTCATACGGCACTTTGGTATGCCCATCCTTCGTAATCTACGCTAGTATCGGCTAATATATCTTGCGGGTTGGAATGTGCATTTCGGAAGCAGCACGTTTCCTACATAATCATTTGTGGGGGTGACGATCATTCTGACATTGTTTAACCGGTGCCTAATTTATCAATAATAAAGAAAAAAAAAACATCTCATCGGAATATCTACGTGGTTGTCAAGTTATTAACAGTTTCTATTTATTTTTAGAAGATCACAACATTCGTAAATGATGACTGTTGCCGTGGAATTGAAGAACGAGCCTTTTGGCTTTTTGTTTTTTTTTTGGTTTGTTTGTGTAAATTTTCCTGCTAAATTTAGAAGAAAATCTTTCTCTATTTACCTATGGAATACGTCATCACTACAACTAACCTCCATGTTTTTTGAAGTATTCGGTTAAATAATGTAAACCCTGTTCAATATCTTCCGTATTATTTCCGAAACCTACTCGTAAGAATCCCCTCTTGTTGAAAACTTCACCAGGTACAATTAACACACCATATTTTTCAGCCATTTCAATGCACATATTCATAGTGTTAATCCCATCGATATTCACTTTTATGAAACAAGTGGTACCTCCTTTGGGATTTACCCATGACAAAAATGGTGTCTTTTCAATGTAATCCTCGAGTATGGCCAAGTTTTGCAATAAAATTTCCCTGTTTCTTTTGAGAATAATTTCCAGATTTTCCAACGCAAACGTAGCCATGATGTCATCCACAGTGGAAACCGAGATCGTGTTGTAATCACGTTTTGAACAAAGCTTCTGGATAACATCCTTGTTTTTACAAACAACCCAACCCACTCTCAACCCAGCCAACGCAAACGCCTTGGAAGTAGACGAGGTGGAAATCGCATTTGCATATCCATAGTTCACGACTGATTTGGGTTTGTTCGTATCCGAAATATACAATGGGCGGTAAACTTCGTCACACATGATATAAACCGAGTTTCTGGAACAAATTTCAACAATCTTTTCCATAGTTTCGTCATCCCACACCGCCCCAGTGGGGTTGTTAGGGTTGTTTATAATTAAGAGTTTGGGTTTGTATTTGTCAATTAAACTTTTCAACTCTTCTAAATCTGGGAGGTAGTCTTGCTCGAATTTCAACTCCCATGGGATAACATTTTCCAGACCACCAAATATTTTTGACACAGATTCAAGTTGTTGATAAGTTGGGCGAACCACCACAACCTTGTCCCCTTCATCAACCATTCCATACAAGGTCAAGAAATTTGCCCCAATGGCCCCATTAGTGATAACGATATCGTCAACGTCGATGGATCCACCATACAACTGGGAAACAGCCTTTCGCAACTCTGGCGACCCTATAATATGTCCATATGTTAATTTTGTCCCAAAAATCTTCTGTTCAAGTTGTTTCTTGGCGCCCAGTTCGGGTGGTAATAAATCAAACAATTCATCAAAACTGAGTGATGCAGAACATGTCTCTGCCATGTTGTAACGAATCATCGTCTCATACTTGTCCATAAACTGCTCCACAGCAAAATCTTCTTGTTTCACCATTCTCTACTTGTCAACTTGTCTTACACCTTAATTGATGTCTGTTGTATTTTTTTTTTATTATTCTTTCTTTTGTAACGTTCAACGGTGGTGGAAAAAGCAAATCGCATGAAAAGTATGCGGCGGGGTGGGGGGTGGGGGAACCGATGACTCATTACGACGAAATTCCATTTTGTTTGGTTTGTTTTAGGGACACATTTCCGCGTTGCGATAACACCTTAAGATGGAGACGGGGTGTAACAAATGATATCCCTTACTACAACTTTGTCCATTCAATTTGCGCAAGGTTATATAACGTCATATTAATATAGACACATATCAACATGTACCGGTCCCCCAGAAGGAGAGTTGCTGGATAAATACATGCAGCTTTTTCTTTACAAATCCGTTCCCTTTATTAACAAGCAATAATAAAACCGGCTCAACAATTAAACTTCAATTACAGAATCTAAACAATCGTCGAATTCAAAGTTACCACAACTCATCCCTGTGGTTAAGCAAAGACAAAAAAAAAAGCTTCACTCGCATGAGGTGTAGTTTTCAAGATATTCAACGAACTAGGTGCCTCTCCCTTTGACTGTTCAGAAATTTTAGTCGATGGCACCAGATCTTTTGACAGAAAGTCGTCCCTGGTAAGTTTTTTTTTTAAAAAAGACAAGCGGTATCTGTCTTGTTGTATGTCAATATCACTAAATGGTGTGAACCATGACCACCTTCCAGCATTCAGAAGCAAACCCAACTTGAGTCTACCAATTTCAGAGATGTGTCATTTCCGTCCAAATTTTTATTTTTCCATCTCAATTTTCCCCCTCCCTTCTCCCCCATAGAATAAACTTTTGCCTCCTACAATGCAAGGCGGGCAAAAAAAAAACACTCCATCAACAATCAGAACAAGAAAATAATTAACTTACAAAAAGCAATGGCAAAGTGTAACCACATTACTCCCACCAGCCCAGATTAATATAATGATCACAAAACCACCAGTATGTTAGAAGAATGGAAAATTCGAAAATCCGAACCACTGTTCGTTGACCCCAAAAGACTCAATATTATACAAGAAATACATGAGATATAATATCTAAAGAGGAGAACACATTGTTTCACATTATTATATTTCTCCTTCACCACTCATTCACTCGCACTATCTTCATATTGCTCTTTCATTCTCTCTGACTACATCTACCAAGACATCAAATTACGTGCTGGAATTATGGCAGATCTTGCGTGCTTACTAGATCCAAGAATTTACCAGATGATCTTTTGCCAATCTGCCAGGAATTTTTCTTTTAGTTTTTGTTCTTTCTTTTTTTTTTTTTTTTGCCTAAGTTCCAACATGCTAATATTAGATTCATCTCAATGCTCATAATCGGGAATTTCTTGTCCGTAAGTCCGTTTAACAGACCACAGGTAAAGATAAGAAAAAAATGGGCTAGTCTCGAACTGGTCCTTGGCTTGTAAGGAAGTCTCGCCGGAAATCGCATGATTCATCAACCGAGAAGAAGAAGAAGAGAAGTAGAAAAAAAAAAAGAAATAATAGATCGTTGATCGTTGATTTAAACCATGCATAGAATATCTGGGAGCTACCGACGAGGTGCAATTGCCGCACCACGAAATTTGGTTCAACAGAAGATTAACTAATAAACAATCATCCCTTGACAATACGATATAGACAAAGGAGGGGAATGATATTTAATTCTTAGCCTGGTTTTGCCTAGCTTTATATATAGATATAAAATGGATCATAAGGTCAACTACGGAAAATAAATTCCCGCAGATAATTCACCCAACCACACATAAAGTGTACAAAAATGAAATACAATAAATAATTTGGTAGTTCAATATTATACTTGGGCAATAGGAGAGATTTTTCATTCAATAATTTATAATTGACCAAACAGACGTAAAACGAGATTTGCCAACGTTTTCATAATTAATGACTATTTTTTGTGCCACCGTAAATGCATTATTCTTGGAGCTCCAAAATTGATTTCTTGACCGTTATTCGCATAATTGACAGATGACATACAGCATTGGTAAAACTCTCATATATGAGAGCTGTAGTGATTATAATTTTTTTCCTCTCTGCTAATATTTTTCGCAGTTAATCATTTCATATCTGCGGCCGTAAAAATGCGACAAGGTTGCATCCAATCAACCTGGTAAGGCATTTATTTCGTCAACCATACCAAGGAGAACACAAAGAGAGTACACCACTATAACCATTATTATTCCATCCAATAAAATATCTGTAGAATACAAGAAACAACGAGTGCCAATGCAAAGAGCAAAAACTAAAAAAAAAAAAAAAAAAAAAAAAAAAACGAAAACGAAAACGAAAACGAAAACGAAAATTGAACTTATTATATAACGAATTATTATCCAAATTTGTGTACAAGGTGACCACCAGGAGGGTTTTTATTTTGATTAGTTTATTTTCTTTTTCTTTTTCTATCACCTTCTGTATTTCTCTGGTCTTGAACCAGGAGAGTTTTAGTAAGTTGGCATATTTTCCTTACAACTTAATCCATATTTAAATGATGGCAATTACCTGTACTTCTGCGATTTACATTTTATTCTCATCTCTTTATCTCCAATTCTCCTTTCCTTTAAATAAACGTTTACAATTTGCTTTGTCTGTTAACTTGCCTACTTCATCAAATTAACATTTCATTTACCACAAGTATAATTGCTATAAGCTTACTTCAAACTTAAATTCCACAAAGCTTAATCAGCAGTTTTCTATATTTCCTATTTCCGGACCTGCAATTTTCACCAATTTCATATTACTTATCCACTTCAAATTTAAACTTACTGAAGCTTAATTATTACAATCCAACGACCCATTGCCAGAACGCATTACACACACTCCTCACGTAATAAACTACACATATCGACAAATACTCATACACATACAAACCCACTTCCACACCCCCATTAACGTTCTTGGCCCCAAATTGTTTCAACTTTGTCCTTTTTTTTTTCTTTAATTATTTAAAGAAGAAGGAAAACACGATATAAATAACAGTTACTTTCTTCTGATTAGAAAAAAAAAATATTTTTAATATTGTTGATATTTTTTTGAGTATCCATAATTTTGCGGGCATTTATTATTTCTTCCCCCTAACAATCAATTATTGCAAAATCAGACTCCATTAACAAACTCCAAAATAATATCTAACAAAAAATACAAACCACCAGTTAGAAAATAAAATATATCTCCTTATTCTTGGTTATTTTATTTGATCTCATATTATTATCAACTGGTAAGGATTTTGCTTCGAAAAAGGAACCAAACACTACAAATATCGTATCGAGCACGGATCTTATTCTTTTATTTGTTTCGAGTACATATATATATATATCACATCTGGCTCTTTAGGTCAAATTACTTACAAAGAATCTGCCAGCATAAGGGAAACCATTGTTTTTACTTTCTTGTCCATTCAAAGTTACTTGTCGCAAAACCTTACAAATCCAAGACTCATTCTTCTTTATTCCGAGTTCACTGAATTTTTTTTTTCTTTTTCCTTTGGACATTTAACATTATTTTTCTGTCGAAAGAGTGAGAACAAACAAACAAAAAAAATAGTGATACCTACATATAAAACCGGTCAGATTTCCCCATATCTATTCACCATTAATTAACCATATCTATTCAGTAAGCCATGGATTCAAATAAAGATAGAATTGAAGACTTAGCGTCTTTGTTCTTACCGGAAATGATGAATCATTCAAACGTCACATCCTCTCAAAACACAGCCTCCAGAGTCACAAAGTCAGAGGATTATGACATGAATGCAAGTTACTCCACTACCAAAACCAATATAAATACCGACAACAATAATTCAAACGACAACAACACCAATAACGGAAACACTTCCCAACCAAGTAGTTTCCAAGATTTTCTTAACAATAATGACTTCATAAATAGACCTACAGATCTAGAGCATCAGCAACAACAACTGCTGCATCAAGGATCAGTGCAACTGCAACACTTACAGGAACCCCAGCAATCACAACTACTACTACAGCAACAACAACAACATGTACAACTGCAGCAGCAGCAGCAGCAACAACAACAACAACAATACCCTCATTTCAGTCATTATGCACCATACATTCCATATGAAGCTGGTTTATCCCAGCACTTACTAAACTACAATCCTAATTTGCAACAGATGTATCAGCAACAGTCGCTATCTTCACAACAACAGACTGGTGCTTTCCAAAGAACAAACTCCTATCTAAACAAATACCCCAATGAATATGATGAATGGATCGGAAGCACCAGCAGCAGTACCGCTAATTTGAGCAATCTATACCAACAACAACAACAACAATTGTTACAACTGCAATTACTACAACTGCAACAGCTTCAACAAATACAAACACTCCGTGCAGAGACACCTGAACTTCAATCTTCCGACCCTAAAAGTGAGTCATCGTCGCCTAAGAGAAAGAAAGCTAAAGGCAGGAAGCGTGACATGAAAAACCTAGAGATAGAGATTGATTACAAAACAAGCAAATTAAAGAGATTGCTTGATTTCAAGCAGTCTGGGATCACCTCTTCCAATGATTACAAGATTATTGACAAGAACAACAATGAAATTTCAATTGATTTCAACGGGTTTTTGAATGGAAGATTTTTGACAAACGACTTAGACAATAACAATTATATCTTCACCAAGAATGAATTACAGAGGGGTGAAGATGATCCTCCAAGAGTCACTAACAAGAAAGAAGACCCTAAAGTTGTATCTTGTTACAGAAGAAATTACATACAAATATCTATCAACATGAACATTCACGGATTTAAGGACGATTCAAAGCTATTGAAGCTACAGACCAGCGAGTATGGCTATACAACAACAAGGGTAATCAAATACTTCAAAATTGAAGTTTTGGCTGCTACCAATATATCCAATAATAAGAACGTTCCTATAATTATCAAAAACGATCCCAAGGATCTAGAGAAGGAAAAAGAAAAAGAAGCCAAGAAACAACAATTCCATTCCAATTACGAATACAAGGATGATTTGGTTCAGCCTACTTTCATCAACACCCACGAACATGTCATCATATTAAACGACGAAACCATTGAGAACAGTGCTATTGATAAATATTTTGTTGTCAAGAAATTGCAGTTTAAGAATGCAACTCCAAATAATGGTAACCTAACATTTCAAAACTACTACCACTTAAAGGCCAAATTGAGTTGTATCGTTGCCGATATTTATTACGATGACTATGATATCGATGTGGACACAGAGGGTAATAACAATAATGAAATTTTGTTGGCAGAGTTAGTAAGTGAACCAATCATTGTTCGTGGACGTAACCCAAGTTTCTACGCCGAGAGAAATGATATCCTAATCAAAGGTAGATATGCAACTTCAAAGAGAGCGTTCAGAATTGCTGCTCAATCTTCACTTGATCAAAAGATGCGCGTAGATGGTGATGATGGAGGCCAAGCGGGCGATGAATTTAAGGATCTGGATGAACAATACGAGGGCGATGATGATGGAAATATCACCAATTACAACAACATGAATAACAGTGGTGACGATGATGATGAAGGCGCTGCTGGTGGAAGTGTTAGTGGCGTGGGAGGTTCTAGCTATGAGGGTTCCGGTGGTGTACAAGGAATGCAGTTAAGTGCCAACGAAAATGTCGATGATGATTCACCAATATCAACCGTTGACGGTGAAGTAAAAGACAGCTCACAAGTACCTCCCTTGTCTTATTCAACAAACCAATTGGCATTGGATGTCAAATCGGTGGACAAATATAAATACTATCCAATTAACAATGTCTACTACTTGCCTCCAATCAATGTGGTCTACTTCCCACATAGAGCACATCAACAGTCACAGAAGGACGATCAAGATCAGCCCCCAATTATATCGGATTCTCGAAAGAGTTCCAATGTTTATTTTAAATAAGATTGGATTATAGTTTCTATTCGTTTGCAATTTTTTTTTGTTTTGTTTCGTATATACGTTTAATATATCTCGTTATATTACAGGGAACAGTTCATGAAACCTAACATATATTCATTCAATGACTATACAACAAATTTTGAACCAGTCTATTCTCTAACCAAAATAGAAGCAGAACCCATACCAGAACCAATACACATTGAAGTCAATCCAATTTGGCCTGGCTTTAATAATGGAATAATAGTGGCGTATTGACGAGCACCAGTTTCTCCCAATGGATGACCCAAAGCAATGGCACCACCATTGATGTTTAATTTTTCTTCCGGCACATTCACTTGTTCAGCAGAATAAATACATTGGGCAGCGAAAGCTTCGTTGATTTCAAAGACGTCAACGTCAGCAACAGTCAAACCAGTTCTCTTCAATACTTCTGGGATGGCATATGCTGGACCAACACCCATAATTTCTGGAGGAACACCAGCGGTGGAGCAAAGAACGAATTTACCAATAATTGGGTATCCTTTGGCTTCGGCCAAGCTTCTCTTCATCAACAAAACAGCAGCAGCACCATCGGAAACTTGTGAAGCATTACCTGCAGTGGTGGTACCATCAAAGGCAGGTCTCAATTTGCCCAAAGATTCGGCAGTGACACCTTCTCTTGGACCTTCATCGGTATCAACAATGATTTCCTTTTCAGTACCGTCAGAGTTTCTGATGATGGATCTGATTGGCAAAATTTCGCTCTTAAAAGCACCGGAAGCAACAGCTTTGGCTGCTTTGTTGTAAGATTTAGCGGCAAATGCATCTTGTCTTTCTCTGGAAATGTTGAATTGGTTGGCAACATTTTCGTTGGTGATACCCATAGGAATCAAACATTTTTCCATTTGTTCGTCATCAGCCAAGTGAGGGTCGATTCTTGGAGCTACTCTTGGGTCACGGTAGTTGGTGGACATGGATTCAGCACCACCAGCCAAACCACATTCGATTTCACCAGTCTTGATCTTGTTGGCAATATCGGAAATAGCCATCAAACCAGAAGAACAGAATCTATTAACGGCAATGAAGGCAGCAGTGTATGGAATACCGGCAGCCAAACAAGCACCTCTATGTTCAGTAGCACCGGCGGCTTGGTTCAAGACATTACCTATGGCGACATCTTCAATTAAGGATGGATCGATGTTGGTTTTCTTAATGAACTCTTTCAAAAATTCAGTTAAGATGAATTCTGAGTGGACGGATCTGAAGGAACCTTTGAACCCCTTACCGATGGCGGTTCTGTATGCAGCAACGATAACAACATCGTCTGGGTTTTTTTGCAAGATGGATTGCTTGGTGTTTGGTTTTAATTGGCCACTTAATTGATTTAATCTATCCATGATGAATAATAATAGTTACTCTGTGTGGAGGTTGGGAGTGTGAAGAAATAAAGAATAAAGAAAAAAGAACCTTTTCAAAGAAAAAAAATTTTTATTTTATAATTTCATCTGGGGAAAGAATTGGTGGTGGATTTATATATATTTGAGTTTTGGCTTGTGAAAACTTTACAATGGGGGAAAAATATGTGTGGGGAGAATTGTAAGGAAGAGAGAGGCAAGAAAAGCGACATAGGATTGCAATTCTTTTTTTTTTTTTTTTTTTTGGTTTTAATGTTTCTTCTGCAAAACTCACAAGCCGAGGTTTTTCTTTTGCGGGTAATATGCAGGCGGTTATCTACCAACTACAATCAAATTATTACTAAACTGCACTTTCCCAAAGGCAAATGGGTGGTCACGCTCAAGATATCTTTCATCCGAAACAATGATCATGATAAAACTAGTGATATCTTAGTTCAAGTGTAGTGTTGGAAGTTTGTGGATATCATATGTTCGGGTGATAATTAGACCGATCGAGAGATAGATGGAATGAGAGAGAGAGGGGGGAGGGCGAATGTTTTTCTTAAAAATATCATAGCGGAAAAAAAAAGAGAAATTTCCAGTAGATAACCCGCGGGCTATAATCTTTTTCAAACAATTCACTGTTAGAATAGCTAGAATAAGAAAATTACAAAAACCAACTTATATTACAACGTCGCTCCCTCCTATATAGGAACTAAAGAATGACAAAAAAAGAAAAACCCTAAAAAAAAATAGAAGCATCATGTTTCTCTCTCAAAGGAAAATATTCCGATAAACGGTTCAATGCTATCTGGTCTACCTTCAGGACACTTACCTCTAAACACTAACGTAGGCGTCTCTTCTTGATCTCCTTCTTTTTCCAGCTGGGTTTTATCATTGTCGCTGGGATTGGTATATATCTTCGTAAAGTCGATTCTCAACATTCCTTCATCGTCAACAATCACATATAGTTTGTATTTCTGATCAATTAAATCGTTACTATCATTGTAATGTATCAACCCTCTTGTCGAACCTGTGATCAATCCCATGGTGGATCCAATCCCCATGATATTCGTGCCATTGATTTTGATGTATAACCCACTTAATCCAAATGACGAGCAGTGTATTTCCAAATCACACTCGTTGGCATATTGAAACGTGACCTGCTTTTCAACTGTTATTGGTGGTGATTGTGTTTGTACCGAAGATGTTGCAACTTCCATGTTAATGCTAGTGTTGGATTTGTCCTGACTTCTGACTCTGTATCTGTTATCTTGTATTCGGGTGATGCTGTTTTTTTTTTTCTCTCTCTCTCTCTCTATCATTCCTTCCTTCTTTCTTTGTATCTTTTCTCTTTCCCTTTGTTCTCACTTTTTCATACTTTAAATCTTCAAGTCCTGCACAAAACATGTAAAATATGCAGCAAGAATTTCGTAATCAAAATGAATCCACAGTTTCTTGCCAATTTTCACCATTGATAGTTTATAACACATATCTTCCCTTTTTTTCTTCTTCTTCTTTTATTCCGTTGAGAACAACGGCAGTCAGCCTATAGCACCACCTCCTGATGTCACCTTCAAATTCAAATTCAACCACCACCACCACTGCCACAATCAGAGCTAGCGTAGCGTGCAATTTATGCAGGAACAGTAAATTGAAGTGTGTGAACAACTCCGATTCCAGTCGTTGCCAAAGGTGCACTGCGTTAGATCTTGAGTGTACATACACCTTGAAAACTTCACAATTAAAAAAACGCAAACTAACCCAACAGTTTGCCTCTAAGAAATCCGTCAAACCATCTGTTTTTTTACCGGAAAAGAAGTTTGTCATTGAAGCCAGCGAAATTTTCTTTGAGAACCAATACAAGGGAATCTTCCCTTTATTCCACAAACCTTCGTTTTTCAAATTCTTAAGATCAGAAGATTTCAACCCCCAGACATATATTGAAGAATATGTTCCTCATAAGAACAATCCCGACCCCGTCATCTTGCTATCGATACTAGCGTTGTGCGCACGATTGCATGCCGAACTACCAAAAATTTACGGCAAGTTTGACGAATCGGACGCAGAATCATTTTTCCCAGCGTTTACAACCAACATCACACAAAACTCCGGTTCCAATGCTTCGAAATACTTTGGCTGGCACGCAAGGAAATTGATTAGGTTTGACGAACCTTCGATTGAACGCGTACAAGCTTTGTGTATACTAAGTAGCCATGAATGGGGCGAAGGAAACGCTTCAAGAAGTTACATGTACGTGGGGATAGCAGCGAGAATGGCATTGATTCTAGGATTAAATAACGAGCCCAAGCCAGAAGTTGGGTTATCAGATTCGGAGAATTTTATCCGAATGGAAATGAAGCGAAGAGCAATGTGGTCGGTATATATGATGGATCGTTGTAATTCATGTGGGCGCAGCAGTCACTCGTGCATTTCGTTGGAACAAATTCATGTTAGACTACCCTGCAGCGAAAAGGAATTCATATTTGGCATTGGCAAAGACCAGCCGTTTAGATTCGACGACCACAAGGAACTCTCATTGTGTGCCTACCAGATTGTGTTGTTTGAAACTTGGAGAGAAATATCGATATGGGTTAGCATCACTGGGGCAAAATTAGAGAAAATACCACCCTGGGAAGAAACTTCACCATATTGGAAACTATCAAGGAAGCTTGATTTATTTGAAGAGAACCTACCGGCACATTTGAAATTTTCTGAATTCAATCTTCAAGCACACATAGCTGACGGTTCAGTCACCGACTTTGCCTATTTTAGTGGATTATTTTTACTTTGTCGAACTTTTTTGAATCGAGAATATTTCTATTCGCTGCCAGAGGCATCACCCACGGGCTGGTGGCGCAAACAAGCAAGTGTATTGTTCGATGCCTTAGACAAGTTGGACAAAATTCCGAAAATCTTAAAACCCTTGAATCTAATGGTGATCGCGCCATTCACTGGTTTCCATGTATTTACTGCTGCTGCTACTGGATTGTTTATCGCGGCATACCCCAAAAAAGTCATGAAGACGCATTTCAGTGGGGATATAATCAAGAAATACCAGACGTTGGCGATGGATAATTTGAATACATTGTCGAGTTGGCTGGAGTCTTGGGGGTTAGGTAAGAGTTGGATCAATACATTAAAAGAGATGAAAGAAGTGTTTGCACGTTCGTCGGATTACGACCAATTGCGGTTCAAGATGCGTGACTACGGTAATATAGATAAGAAACCGGATATTCAAAATTTATTGGTATTAGATGAAGCACCTATTCTAGACTTTATGAATAATTTAGATCTAACAAACATCTTTCCAGATTGGAGTGGTACTATGAACATATAAGAACAAGCATAGGTATAATAAATAAAATTGCCCAGTGGACCTTCAAGTTGGTGGCTTTACCTTCGACCACAGTATCTCTCTTTTTGTATTGAGCTGGCGTTGGAGAAGCGTACACTATAGTAGTACGTGTCACGTAAACTGTAGTGCCAGGAGGAACGGTTGAATAAATGGTTTGTAAGGTTGTAGAAGTGGTTGTGCCATCAAACCAACCAAACCAATTGAATTTAGATCGGGACGAAGCGGTCGGTGCCTCAGTAGTGGTGGGCTGTAATGTTGCAGGTTGTGTCACCGAAGGTTGTGTCACGGCAGGTTGTATTGAATCCTGAGTAAATACTGGAGTAGCATCTGGAGTGGACGACGTCGCTCCGCCAAACAAATTATCGATCCATGCAAAGAGACCATCGTGGCTTGTAGATGATGGTGTTACCGCTTGTGAAGCACTTGGTGTGTTGTAGATAACAGAAACTGGAGTGTTGAAACCAAAGGAAACTGGAGTGTAAACCGATGTGTAAGGCGTATTTGGTGCCCCGGTTGTATAATAGCTGCTTGTCTGTGATGTATATCCATAGTTGGGTGTTGAAGCAGCACCATAGTTGCTACTGGTGGCAATGTTTGTTGACCCACTTAATGCAGCTTCAACTTGATTCAAAAATCCGTCACCAACTGCGGATGATACGTCCCAAATCGAAATGCCTCCGAAGTGTGAATCACTTCCTATACTAGCCAAGGCACTTTCTACCGTTGAGATTCCTACAAAACCTGAACCAGCAGATGATGAAGAACCTGGCAACCCTAAGTAAAGCTTGATACTTTTACCACTTGCATATTGACTCCAAGTGTCCCAATTAAACTGTTTATCAAGCGAACAGTAGTTGTTGTAGAATTGAATGAATGCAAAATCCAAGTCGACTTGGGACATTAAATCCCCCACCGATTCATCGGGATACGGACATTGTGGAGCGGCAGACAAGTAATATTTCTTGCTTGACGTGCTAAAGTACTCTCTCAATTGGTTTGCCAATGCAACATACCCAGTTTGGTCTTTATTCTCAATATCAAAATCAAAGCCATCAACGATAGCATCATCAAAAGGTCTTTCGTCTGAAGTACCGCCACCAAATCTATTCCACAAGTCAGATGCAAAAGACACAGCTTCGGAGTCACTTGAAAACCCATAATTTCCAGTTGCTCCTCCGAGCGAAAGTAAGATGGTCTTGCCTTGCAGTTGGCACGATTTGATATCTGATCCAATCTGTGAACAGTGTAATAACCCATCACTGAAACTGTCAGAACACTGGTCAGCAAAATTTAACAGAAGGTTTGGAAACCCATCTAGGAATGAAAGAATAATTATGCTAGCAGAAGTGGAAGAACAGTAGGTGCCGAGCGACTGTTGGTTCGAACCGGCATTTTGGCCCCAGTAGACAGCTATGTTGGAAGCAGTTGTAAACGTTATTAATGAAAGAATATGTATAAATGATAGAATCATGGCTTGATAAGTCTGCGCGGGGATTGGTAGTGGTATCCTCGTCTATGGATTGATCAAAATTAAAAAAATTGTGAAAGAATATACCATACCTGGGGACATGGGTATAATATACAATTAATTGTCTTTCCAAAGGGGGGTGGGTAGAAGCATCACAGGTGGAGTTTTCTGTGGTGTTCTAATATATTGCAAAACCCATTAAAATTATTTCTTGTACAGTTGTCAACTGTGACCGAACTAGTTGGCTAATTTTTGGCATTGTGTTTTATTACTGTATCAGGTGAAATATGTGATGAGATTTTCGCCAATGCAATAAACCCAAGAAAAGAAGTGGAACAATATCAGTGTTTTTGTTTTTTATTTTTTTTTTTTTTTCGAGGATTTCGCGTCAGTTGTCTTAATTATTTTTGTAGCACAACAACCCTGTCAAATAATATAACAATTTTAACGTGTCTCTTATTCACCTTCTGTAACTTTTTCCAAGAACAAACTCCTCGTGGGAATAATTTTCGTGTTTTACATTTCGTGTTAATTCGCCTTTCGATGATGACCGTTGAACTGTCTTGAAAGGAGTGGGATGAGCAAGTTTCTTTGATTTTAAAGTTCCACTGATCTACAGCTGAAACCGGTAATTTTAGAGATCTTCATATATTTCTGAATTAGGAAGGAGTCGTGTGAATATCAATACAGGAAAATATAGCAAACAAAAAAAAAGAATAATTCGATTTCCTAAAACAGAAAACAAATTAAATAAAAAAAAGAAAGAGGAAAAGAAGTTGACAGGCTATGTTAACTTACGTATACTATTCGTATAGAGTTTATTTACGCCTAACAAATATACCATCCGTGCAGCTTTCTAGTTGCAAAAGGAATAAATTGTCTGATTGTTATGTCTTTTCCTTAGAAAACCACTCCTCAACAAACGGATTATCGGTCTCTTTAAATTGGACATGAGCTTCGTTTGACATGTCCTTCTTTTTGACCACCACCAATTCCGGTTCAACAAACGGATCATCGTCCTCATTGAATTCTACATGTGCTATGTCACGTGATAAATCTGGTATTTTTTTAAACAAATCATCTTTCTTTGATACCCCTTCCTTCTTAATGAAAAAGTCCAACGGTCTCTGCCCAGGAGGTAATTCATGTTTTTTCCGCTTCTTCGGTGACGGTGTAGCTTTCGTAGTAACAGGGGCCTTCTTGGGTGAAATTGACTTCAAGTCAAATGGCACTGGTTTCTTGGAAGGGGATAAACCAAAGAAATCCAATGTTGTCTTTTGAGGTGAGAATTTGTGTTTCCTAATGTACTCTTGCTCCTTCCTTTGTTCAATAAAATCGTATAATAACTTTGGGGCATAAAGTTCAACCAACGACCTCGGAACCCAAATATAATTCCTTCCAGGGGACGGCGGTCCCGAAGTTTTTCTGGATTCCGTAGATTCGGGATACTGGTTGCAAACTTGGACAATGTCATATTTGAGCATTAGTTTTTCGATGCCATCCTCCTCCTTAAAATTCGTAACCTTGACAGTACTTGATTCGTGGGCCATTAATTTACTTATAATATACTTGACCGACCAGTTGTAATTTTTGGGTATAAAAAAGGCATCTCGTTCCTTTGGAATATCTTCAATTTTTGTCCCCACCACTTGTGTGTAGTTCTTCCCAACACAATTGCTGGTTCTTGTTAACATCCCTGAAACGTTTATGTGTTCATCAATCTTTAACTCTCCTGAACCAAGCATTTCGGGTGTAAATATTGGTATTTTATCATTAATCAATGGGAATAGATACAACAACGTGTAGTATTCATCAAACATAAAATCCTCTTCGATGGTCAATTTTCGTCCAAATATATCTCTATTCTTCTCATGTAGATAATAATTCATTCGGTCCAAGAACAAAGTGAATCTTCGGCGACGCTCAACAGGGTCTAGCCGCAGTTCCCAAGGGTGTACTCTTGTCACTCTGTCTTTCACAAAACATTGGATCAACTCACTCGCAAAATCGGGTGGCGGTTGCGTGGTCTCCAGCTTTGCATTCTTCTTTAACTCCTTTATCTCGACTAGGGTCTTTACACGTGTATGATATTGTGCACGGTTGGTCCCACATAGTGCTAAATTCTTTGCATTGGTTATCCCGATCTTTTTAACTCCCGCGGAATAATCACCACCTCGCAATGAAGCCAAGAATATGAGTCTCTCGACTGATAGCCCAATTTCCTTCTCGACTGTTTCGATATCCACAGAAGTGACGTAGTAGGTTGACTTGAGTGTGGCATCTGATTTCTTTGATGGAGAACGTCCGATATCTTCCAAGTACCTGCTAAAATTGCGTAATACTTTGCTTGCTCCAAACACTAACGCATCGCCGTCTTGACTTAGACAATAATCGACTATTCCCAACTTCTGCAAATAGGCACATTGTGCCTCCCCTTCCCCTGCGGCCTGAATAAACTCAATTTTATTTCGCTTTAGTTCGATCTTTACCTTTTCCACAATGGGTTGGGATTCAGAATAATTGCAAGTACGCTCGAGTCTCTCTAATTCATCTTCATAAATCAAACCCTGTCTTTCTTTGCTTTTCATTTTTGGGGGTTTCAATATCCCATCAAACACAACAATTACAGATATATTCAATCCAATCAATGCTAGAATTTTGAACATCACATTTTGTACTATGATCGGCTCCTTTTCTTCAACTGTGATGCTGCTATGATCTGCCTGGAAAATAAACAGATATGCGTCGATAGCTATTCTAGGGGGTCGCTTGTGTTTCTTGATAGACTGATCCACTAACTCGTCAATAGAAATTCTCCTGCCGAAAGCAGGTTTTAGTAATTCCCATAGTTCAGGAATACCCATAAGGAATAATTGGAAATATAATAGTTGTTGTGCATCAACTCAACAAGAATAGACACACTCATACACCTACACTCACACAAGAAACAAGAAAAAAAAAAGAAGTGAAAAAAAAAATAAAAGAACGCTTGTGAGAACAAACCTTAATCCACTGACCAATTTTTTTTTTTTTTTTTTTTTGGGGTGAAGAAAAAAATACAAGGACCAACCTTCATACAAGAGAACAAAAACAACAAATTTCACCAACAAGTGTGATTAATTAACTTATAACAATGTTTTACGCGGGGCAATTATTGTGTGGGGGGTTCCAGGGCACATCAGTCACTCCTCAAGCATACCATCTAATTGTGGAGCATCGTGTGTCGACCATGATCTTGTCTCGTAAGAATGCAGTAAGTGTGGAGCAAATGTCGAAATTGATTCGTGACCTCCAGTATATTGCCATGACCCAAGGAAGATATAAGTTCCCCTTGATGTTTGCTATTGATGAGGAAGGTGGTATGAGTAACGCTTTGTTTGATCCGGAATTTATGACCCAATACCCTGGGGCAATGGCGTTAGCAGCCACTGGAGACCCAAAATTGGTGTATGAAACTCTGAAGGCGATTGCCATTGAACTCAAGAAAATTGGGTTTTCAATTATTTTGGGACCGGTTTTGGATGTTGTAACTAAGTTTTCACATCAATTAGTCGGAGTTCGTAGCTTTGGAACTACCATCGAAGATGTCACAAAGTATGGACGTATGTGTGCCAAGGGGTTGCAAGACGGAGGATTGTTTACTGTTGGAAAGCATTTCCCAGGGATTGGAAATGCCGCTGTTGACTCGTTGTTGGAGTTACCAATGGTTGGTGACTCTTTGGATCAATTGAGAAATTTCAATGTACGTCCATTTGCCAATCTAATAGAAGAAGGCCTTCTCGATGGGGTAAGTGCAGCTGGTTGTGGCGTGCCAAATATAAGTCCTGATGAGACTCACGCATGCCTTTCACCCATAGTTATTAATCAATTGTTAAGGGATGAGTTGCAGTTTGACGGGTTAATTCTAAGTGAGTGTTTAGAAATGGAGACTTTATACCATTCATTCGGGTTAGAACAAGGAGTTATATTAGCTCTCAACGCTGGTTGTGACTTGGTGATGGTGTGCCACGATTGGGAGTTACAAAATCAAGCAATTGAGAGTATTCAAAAGGCGATTGTCAATTTCCCCAACGACACATTATTGTCCAGTTTCAAGAGAATAGAAAAACTACAAGAAAGATTACCAAGCTGGAGTGAGATATTTCCCGAGGGAGAACTTTCAGCAAAGCAACCTCCAACGCTATTTAGGAATGAATTCCCCGAACTATGGCAAAAGCATCAAAAGTTGTCATCATTGGCGTATCAAAAATCTATCACGTTGGTTCGTGATTTCAATGGAGCATTGCCCATATCGAATCATTTATCGGAAGGAAACGAGGTTGAGTCAATTTTGTTATTGACGCCGCTATTGTACCCCGTTTATCCGTGTGATACTGTGGACAAGTCCAACAGCAGACTACATACAGGCGAAGAAGTTTTCCAAAAATTTGGCGATTTTCTATCCAATCACCCTATCCGCAAAACCAAGCACTATAACGTTCTTCACACGACGTACACGGCCAATGGATTGACTCCGTTGCATGAATCATTGATTGATCAATCAAAAGTTGTTATTGTGGTAACCAGTGAAGCGTCAAGAAATATGCATCAGATAGGACTCGTCAAGTATATTTCATTGTTATGTGGGGCAAACCTGGCAACGTTAAATAGACCTATGGTGAAAGGCATGTTAGCACAACCTACGAAGCCATTGATAATCGTGGCAACTCAGTCACCGTACGATTTTTTTTACAACAAGACAATTGGCAGTGCCTATTTATGCTGTTATGACTATACCGACAATTCGTTATCCAAATTGGCCTCGGTGTTGATGGGGGATTACGAACCAGAAGGATGCATCCCCGGAGAGAAGAAATTCCTATTAAGAAACAAAAGTGAGGCTCCAAGCAGACCTAGTAATGTACCAAGACGGCGCTGGTTGGTTGACGAACTTGACTGGCAAAGAGATGGTGAATCGATATCCAAGCTCTTCAAGGCCAATTTTGATAGAAAGGGAAGTAAGATCGACTATCAAGATGACAGATTCTACAAGCGGTTGGGCGGGTTTTTTGCTACCACTAAAAAGACACAAAAGAGTTTTGTGGTTAGAAATTCGTCGTTGAACATTGTATTGGGCTTTATTTTGACATACGTTGCCGAAATTGACGGAGTTAAAAGCGGTAGAATTATAATGTTGTTGGTTGACAAGTCCAAACGTTGTCAAAACGTAGGGAAGAGTCTACATTCGAGAGCTATTAAATATTTCAAAGAGGTGAACTGCAGCGAAATTTATTTGGGCAGTTGTGGTTTACCATTGATTCATATTGAAGATATTTCAACCACGGCCACCTCGTTTTTCAACAGTGTGGGATGGAGCATATCGAGATCTGCAAAGAAATATATCATGGTATTGGATCAATTAGGTGGAACAATAGATATATCTGACGATTATATTTTTGATAAGACTGCTGATAAGATAGTTGCCAAGGAGAGATCCACGAATCAAATTGCTGGTTCAATTACTACATTCACAAGCAATTCTCAACTTAGCAAATATTTCCCGTTTATGGATTCCATTGACAATAGTAAGGGAGTTGTTGGTGGCTTAATTGGTATTCTAGGAGACAAACAAGTCAAACAGGGGTTGGTAGGCAGTGCCATCACATACTTTGGCTCTTCTGTCAATGCCATTATGATAATTGAGAATGATCACTCCTTGGAAGAACTTGGGTTTAAGGAGTGGGCATGGTTTTATGACTATTATAGTAAAAGGGATGTATAAGTAGAGAGAGGATATATGCATAGTTTCGTAATTTAATTTCGTCGTTCATTCAATTTTTCGTTATTTTCGCTATTTTCGCTATTTTCGTTTCCTAATTGTAAATTTTTTTTTTTTTTCTGTTTAGAATTTGAATTTGAATTTGAATTAGCGCAAAAACTGGAAGAAAAATAAAACTGGGGTTATTACCAGCGCCCCGGAAAAAGTACCCTAAGATTTCAGGATCACCGAGTTAATTGTAACAGTTTGAATAGCACACGTATTGAATAAATTATTATTAATAGGAGGAGATTAACACTAGTCAGCTTGTTTTCCGAAAAGGTTAGCAATTTCAAGAATGCCAACCCCCCCAAATGTTCCATTACTTTGTCGTTTACTAGCATAGAGAGAAGGGATGAAGGGGGGAGGGAGGCAGGCAAGGAGGAGAGAAAGAAGCAAGTCTAGAAGAGAATATGTAGGATTATGTTGTACGGCCAAGTAAATACCCACACATATGCACATGACCTATAACGAAAATGCAAGTGAAATAATCAGCCAATTCTACAGGTACGATGAAATGTGCTGTTATTTCTATTACTATGGCAATTGTAAGTACAATTGGATTATCCCACAAACACATGATGTGAATTCCGTTGCCCAGGATTAAGGCGTTGAAAAATTCGTCACAGTTTTTTTTACCTGGTATAATTTTAGTTATTAGCAAAAGTTCCCTTTCCCCGCACACACACAAAACCAATCCTCCTAACTAAAATTAAAATCGCTCACCGCCGGGCTAACGCTAGTACCGGCAGGTTTCGGAAACCTTTTCCTAATAATTCCTACTCATGTAATTTCTACCCCAGATTTCAAAAAGTACATTAAAGCACAGTCGGAAGAAAGGGATATGCTTTTACCCCTATAAAAGTGGACGAAATTTCCCACTGAAATTATAATTTTTTTTTTCTTATATTTCTATAATTTTTCAAATTGACTAAATCTTTTTGTTCACATCAACAAGATACTAAATTAATTATTCGCTATGGCTCCTCCTCCTACTGCTGTTGAATCTTCAATCAATTTTGAAGGTCACCCAACTATCAAATCAAACCAAGACCCATTGGTCCAACAATTGTCCCTTAAAGATGACACTGTCATTAGACACAATGCTCCTCCTCCAACTTTGTATGAAGATGGTTTGTTAGAAAAAGGTACTACTATTTCCTCCACTGGTGCTTTGATGGCTTACTCTGGTAAAAAGACTGGTAGATCTCCAAAGGATAAAAGAATTGTCGACGAAGAAACCTCCACCCAAAATGTCTGGTGGGGTCCAGTTAACAAACAAGTTGATGAATTGACCTGGAAAATTTCCAGATCCAGAGCCTTGGACTACTTGAGAACCAGAGACAAGTTGTTTGTCGTTGACGCCTTTGCCGGTTGGGATCCAAGATACAGACTTAAGATTAGAATCATTTGTGCTAGAGCTTACCACGCTTTGTTCATGACCAATATGTTGATCAGACCAACCAAGGAAGAATTGGAAAACTTTGGTGAACCGGATTTCACCATCTACAATGCCGGTCAATTTCCAGCTAACGTCTTCACTAAAGGTATGTCTTCTCCAACCTCTGTTGAAATCAACTTCAAAGATATGGAAATGGTTATCCTCGGTACCGAATATGCTGGTGAAATGAAGAAAGGTGTCTTTACTGTTCTTTTCTACATTATGCCAATAAAACACAAGATTTTGACTCTTCATTCTTCTTGTAATCAAGGTGTTGAAAAAGGTGATATTACTTTGTTCTTCGGTTTGAGTGGTACTGGTAAGACCACCCTTTCTGCTGATCCACACAGAAAATTGATTGGTGATGATGAACATTGTTGGTCCGACAATGGTGTCTTTAACATTGAAGGTGGTTGTTATGCCAAATGTTTGGACTTGTCAGCTGAAAAGGAACCAGAAATTTTCAACTCCATCAAATTTGGTTCTATTTTGGAAAATGTCGTTTACGACCCACTCACCAAGGTTGTCGACTACGAAGATTCTTCTATTACTGAAAACACTAGATGTGCTTACCCAATTGACTTTATTCCATCTGCTCAAATTCCATGTTTGGCCGATACCCATCCATCCAACATTATCTTGTTGACCTGTGATGCTTCTGGTGTCTTGCCTCCAGTCTCCAAATTGACCAACGCTCAAGTCATGTACCACTTTATTTCTGGTTACACTTCTAAGATGGCTGGTACTGAAGAAGGTGTCACTGAACCAGAAGCTACTTTCTCTGCTTGTTTCGGTCAACCATTCTTGGTCTTGCACCCAATGAAATATGCTCAACAATTGTCTGACAAGATTTCCGAACACAAAGCTAATGCCTGGTTGTTGAACACTGGTTGGGTTGGTTCTTCTGCTGCTAGAGGTGGTAAGAGATGTTCCTTGAAATACACCAGAGCCATTTTGGATGCTATCCACTCTGGTGAATTGTCCAAGGTTCAATACGAACAATTCCCAGTCTTCAACTTGCATGTTCCAACTTCTTGTCCAGGTGTCCCAAGTGAAATCTTGAACCCAACCAAGGCTTGGACCGAAGGTACTGATTCTTTCAACAAGGAAATCAAATCTCTTGCTGGTAAATTTGCCGAAAACTTCAAGACTTACGCTGATCAAGCTACTGCTGAAGTTAGAGCTGCTGGTCCAGAAGCTTGAGTGAGATGTTATTTATTTTGATCATTTATTAGTCTATTTAGTCTATTTATTTATTCTTATTATTCCCATTTACGATATAAAGTCTATAGTTGTGGAAAAATACACACACACACACAAAATAATATATACAGTATATATTAAAAAAAAACTGTGACTTAGGCAAGAGAAAGAAAACATTAAACTTAATTATTGCGTTCTTTATAATTATGTCATTGATTATTGGGTAGAATTATCACAAGTATCATATCATATGCAAGAATCGGGGTTTATGCAGTGAATGGGGAAATAACCCTTAAACTGTGAAACTCCGTTGACAATTTTTAACTTTTCTTCTTTTTTTTTTCTTTTCGCACAATCAATTACCCCAAAACTCTCGAACTGCGGATATACAACCAATTGCTACCAGAATTCTCCGTCAACAATGGAAGCCCATCTTTCAAAACTCAATCGTGGGTTTAATTGGTTGATATATATTTTATTGGGTAATGGAACTAGAGTAGGAGAAAAAGAATAACGACAATTACAATTACAACAACAACTACAACAAAGTGGTGGAGGGGGGGGTGGACGAGGGGATTTTAAAATGGATGTAGGTTGAGACCTTGTTTTTGTGAGATTATAAGGGTAACGGCTAGTAATCTTTGGGCGAGGGGTGGAGGAGGAGGAGGGGGATGTGTATGGATATATTTTGTAATTTTCCTCATTAAAATACTTTGCAAGTGAAATAATTTCGCGTATTCTTTAAGAGGATGTTCTTGTTCTTGTTCTTGTTGTTGTTCCCCCATTCCATTTTCTTTGTTGAGCTTAAACTTTTGTGTGTTCGGAATTAATGCAAACACAAAAAATTTAGAATCAAAATGCACATGAAGTTATATGCACTTCCTTACCGTTTCTTCCCTCCACATGCGAAAAAAAAAAGTATAATAAGGAAGAAACTTGTCTCTCTTGATCTCCAGTTTTGGAATCTTTTTTTTTTGTAATAGCTACAACGTGCAGTTATCGGGTGAAGCTTGTATTTATATCTGATCGGTTTTTATCTATTCATTCACTTCTATCATTATTTATTCAACTATCCACATATTACCTGAATTATGAGTGCTCAAGATATCATTGAAACTTACCTTACCAAATGGTATGTGATAGTACCAGCTTTCTTTGTCATTTACAAGATATTAGACTTTTTATATGCAAGATATTTGATGAATAAACTTGGTGCTAAACCATTTCTTCAATCCCAAAGTGACGGTTATTTTGGATTCCAAGCCCCATTTGAATTGATGAAAATGAAAAGTGAAGGTAAACTTATAGATTTCACAGCTTCCCGAGTTCATGAACTTAAGAATCCAAATGTTCCAACTTTCACCTTTCCAATTTTTTCAGTCAATTTGATTTCAACACTTGAACCAGAAAACATCAAAGCTATTTTAGCTACCCAATTCAATGATTTCTCTTTGGGAACTAGACACTCACATTTTGCCCCGTTATTGGGTGACGGTATTTTTACTTTGGATGGTGCTGGTTGGAAACATAGTAGAACTATGTTGAGACCACAGTTTGCCAGAGAACAGGTTTCTCATGTCAAGATGTTGGAACCACATATCCAAGTATTTTTCAAACACGTTAGAAAGAACCAAGGCAAAACTTTTGACATTCAAGAATTGTTTTTCAGATTAACAGTTGACTCCGCTACTGAATTTTTGTTTGGTGAATCCGTCGAATCTTTGAGAGATGAATCTATTGGCATGAAAACTAATGAACTTCTTTTTGATGGCAAATCTGGATTTGCTGAAGCTTTCAACTTTTCCCAAAACTACTTGGCATCTAGGGCTGTTATGCAACAATTATATTGGCTTTTAAATGGCAAGAAGTTCAAAGAATGTAATGCTAAAGTTCACAAGTTTGCTGACTACTATGTTAACAAGGCTTTGGAATTGACACCAGAACAATTGGAGAAACAAGAAGGATATGTTTTCTTGTACGAATTGGCCAAACAAACAAGAGACAGAAAGGTGTTGAGAGACCAATTATTAAACATTTTGGTTGCAGGAAGAGATACCACTGCTGGTTTGTTATCCTTTGTTTTCTTTGAATTAGCCAGAAACCCAGCTGTTGTAAGCAAATTAAGAGAAGAAATTGACAACAAATTTGGTCTTGGAGAAGAATCCCGTATTGAAGAAATTTCTTTTGAATCTTTGAAATCTTGTGAATACTTAAAAGCAGTTCTTAATGAATGTTTGAGATTATATCCTTCCGTCCCACAAAATTTTAGAGTTGCTACCAGAGACACCACGTTGCCAAGAGGTGGTGGTTCAGACGGGTTGTCCCCAGTTTTGATTAGAAAAGGTCAAACGGTTATGTACAGTGTTTATGCCACTCACAGAAATGAAACTATCTATGGTAAAGACGCTTTGGAGTTCAGACCAGAAAGATGGTTCGGACCAGAGACCAAGAAGTTAGGATGGGCTTTCCTTCCATTCAATGGTGGTCCAAGAATTTGTTTGGGACAACAATTTGCTTTGACTGAAGCATCATATGTTACAGTTAGATTGCTCCAAGAGTTTTCTCATTTAACACTGGATCCAAAGATTGAATATCCACCAAAGAAAATGTCACATTTGACAATGTCACTTTACGATGGTGCTAATATCGAAATGTATTAGAAGTATATGTTTGTAGTTTTTTTCTTTTTTTAGTTTAGTTCTATTAGGTTAATTCACGGATTTTGTTATCATTAGAGTGCTGTCAACGTTACAGTTTGTAATTTTTTTTTATTGAATTCACATGATTGTGTGGCCGTTCCTTGTGTCCCCCATGTTTCGTTTTGCTGGATCAATGTCATATTTCAGTTTGTTGGGCAAAAATGATGCGCGCGAGTGAGGGAATGATGTGGGCGAGGACGGAAAGAAACGGTACCAGAATGCTACCATGTTGCAACCAACATTCGTTATCTCTGCGACACGAAGAACCTTATCTCCATGTGAAAGACAGAGCTAACAGGGTACTTTTCTGTGGTGTCTTGAGAGATTATTCAGATCATGTTATTTCTCCTTACACTAAACACAGTTACCACTGTACATCCACATCTGATTCACAAAAGCATAACGCAAAATTTCAAAAGGACAAAGACAAAGACAACGAAAACAACAACGACAACATGAAGTATTTTTTAGCATGTGAAATTGACATTGTTGCAAATTTAACACAGGAAACGTAATTGATCTGCGGTTTCTATTACATAATCCAGAAGTATTGATTTGTAGAGGGGTATAACCACACACAAAGTAATTGTATGGCATGATTGTATTCACAAAGATAGCAAACCAAAAGGTTGTGAGTGTTGTGAGTGTTGTGAGTGCCTCAATATATACATATACACACACACCTAAATATATCCAACAATCTTAAGCAAAACTCCGCAATACTCCGAAGGACTAGTTGTTCTAGATTGATAAGCAAGGAAAATGTTTGCATTGTATTTGTTTGTTCTTTTTTAAACTTTTAGCATAGTGACACGACAAATGCCACTCGGAATTTTTATTACATGTTTATACCTAACTAACAGTAAGCGTTGGCCACACCTTGAAATAAACTTCCCAACAACATTTAAGTGAATGTGATACAGTATGATACAAAGGTATTAAATCCAACCAACCAACCAAAAAAAAAAAAATAAATAAAATAAAAACACTCTTGGAAGTGTTGTACAGGGGATAAGGAAAATATCATGGATCGCAAGTAATAATATTCGTCCTGAGAATTTGTGTTTGATCGCACACGCCCTTTTTTTTTTTCGTTGGTTAGTTATATATATATTTTTTTTCCCCATTAAAATTAACAATCGAAGCCTACAACTCCACCAGTGAACAAGAGGGGAATTGGTTCAATTAAAACATCTTGTAGAAATGACCTACTATAATAATACCATGTGAATTAAACTTAAGTAACAATTATATATACCATTTTATTTTTCCTCCAGACTTTTTTTTTGTCGTTTATTTTGCTTTTGCTTTTTCTTTATCTTTTTGTTGCAAGTACTGGCTTCGTTTTTTTTTTCTATTCGCTCACAAAAACATGTCGTCTACTCCATCGTTTGCAGAACAAGTTCTCGCTACCAGTGCCCCATATATTGAATATGCACAAGAAAACTATACCAAATGGTATTTCTTCGTCCCATTGGTGCTTATTTCCTTGAATTTGTTAAGTGGAATCCACACCAAGTATTTAGAATACAAGTTCAATGCTAAGCCACTTTACAATCATGGTCAAGATTATACGTTTGGTATTATCACCCCATTGGTTTTGATGTACTTAAAGTCCAAGGGTACTCTCATGAAATTTGCTGCTGATTTTTGGGAATACAAGATCATAATTAAAGACCCAAAAATCAAAACCACCAGTCTTAGAATCATGGGTATGCCATTAATTGAAACTAAAGATCCAGAAAATATTAAAGCTATTTTAGCTACCCAATTCACTGACTTTTCTTTGGGTACCAGACACGATTTCTTGAATTCTATGTTGGGCGATGGTATTTTTACTTTGGATGGTGCTGGTTGGAAGCACAGCAGAACTATGTTGAGACCACAGTTTGCTAGAGAGCAGGTTTCTCATGTCAAGATGTTGGAACCACATGTTAAAATTTTCTTTAAACATGTTAGAAAACACCACGGCAAACCATTTGATATCCAAGAATTGTTTTTCAGATTGACTGTTGATTCTGCTAGTGAATTTTTGTTTGGTGAATCCGCTGAATCATTAAGAGACGACAGTGTTGGATTGGTTCCTACCACCAAAGAATTTGAAGGTAGAAGTGAATTTGCTGATGCTTTCAACTATTCCCAAACTTATCAAGCTTACAGATTCTTGTTGCAACAATTCTACTGGCTCTTGAATGGCTCTAGATTTAGAAAATCCATTGCTATTGTCCACAAGTTTGCTGATTACTACGTTCAAAAAGCCTTGGAACTTACCGATGATGACTTGGAAAAGAAAGACGGCTATGTTTTCTTGTATGAATTGGCTAAGCAAACTAGAGATCCAAAAGTTTTAAGAGATCAATTGTTGAACATTTTGGTTGCTGGAAGAGATACCACTGCTGGTTTAATGTCATTCCTCTTCTTTGAGTTGTCCAGAAACCCAGATGTTTTTGCCAAGTTGAGAGAAGAAATTGAAAATAGATTTGGTCTTGGAGAAGAAGCTCGTGTTGAAGAAATCACTTTCGAATCTTTGAAATCTTGTGAATACTTGAAAGCTGTCATCAACGAAACTTTGAGACTTTACCCATCTGTTCCTCATAACTTCAGAGTTGCTACTACCAATACTACTTTACCAAGTGGTGGTGGTTCAGATGGTTCATCTCCATTTGTTGTCAAGAAGGGTCAAGTTGTCATGTATACCGTCTTTGCTTCTCACAGAGACAAAGATATCTATGGAGCTGATGCTGATGATTACAGACCAGAAAGATGGTTCGAACCAGAAACTAGAAAATTAGGATGGGCTTATGTTCCATTCAATGGTGGTCCAAGAATCTGTTTGGGTCAACAATTTGCATTAACAGAAGCTTCTTACGTTACTGTTAGATTGCTCCAAGAGTTTGGCCATTTGACCCAAGATCCAAACACTACTTATCCACCAAAATTGATGAATACCTTGACTTTGTCACTCTTCGATGGTGCCACCGTTCAAATGTATTAAGTAGTTCTGTGTCTGTTTGTTTTTGATTTGATTTGTTTAGTTTTAAGTATCTGTGTGTATGTTGAATTGAATTGGATTGAATCCGCTCTTTTGAATTATATATATATATATATAAAGTTAGTTATGTAACCAAACGCAATAGGTTCAAATCTTATTTTGTTGTCCTCATGTTGTCTCTCTATCTCTCATCTGAATGCACTAGTATCAAAGATTCCAACACAGAGAGAGCGGGAGAGGGAAACAAAGAAACGAAGAGCGAAGGAAAAAAAAAAAAGAAAAGGAAAATTTTTTGTAAACACAACTAGGATACTCTCTTCACACCAATTTCCAAATTACCAATCACCCATCAGGAACCAGTTTGAGTATATTTTTATTCAGATTAATATAATGAGTGGTACTTTCAATTGGTCACTGGAAGTTTTCGGGGATTTATACAATACCCTAAAGTTTGAAACTGACATAGATTTGGACACAATAGACTTTAGCAACATCAAGAATGATCTTATACACATTTTAACCACCCCGGTACCACAAGAAGAATCACGCAAGAAGTTAGGTGATGGGTCAAAACCTGTTACTTTACCTAATGGAGATGAGGTTGAATTAAACCAGACATTCATCGAAGTCAGCACATTGTTATCAAATGAATTGGATTTGGATCAATTGAATGCCGCAGAGTTATTGTACTTTGCTAGTGATATAAGTTACAAGAAAGGAACTTCAATTGCCGATAGTGCCAGATTGGCATACTATTTGAGGGCAAATTACATATTGAATATACTTGGTTACTTAATCTCAGAACAAAGATTGGATTTAATAGTCAGCGATTATAATCTATTATTTGAGAATCTATTGAAAAGTTTCGAAAAAATCTACAAATTAATAAGCAATTTAAATGATATAATTGATAAACAAAAAGTAACAGGCGATATTAATAGTCTAGAATTTATTAATTGCATCAATTATTCTAGAAGTCAACTATTCGCATCCCATGAACTTTTAGGACTGGTTTTATACAGCTTGATGGACCACTACTTCCGACAATTTGGCACTTTGAATAACTACAAGAAATTATTAAGCTTAATACAGAAGAATATAAGTGATGAAGATATCTTAATTATACATTTCTTGCCATCGACTTTGCAATTGTTCAAGCAGGTTATGCAAGACAATATTGGAGACACTGTTGATCAATTCTATAAGCACATCACTTCCACGGTATCACAAGACTACAACACCAACATGGTAGCAAATTCTAAAGACATTATAGATTTATCCAAATCAAAATTGAGTGGATTCGAAGTATTGGCTAGTTTTGTTTTCTTGACGGAGTTTATTCCATGGTGCAAACAACTGGCCGAACGAACTGCCAAATATGACTTTAAAGAAGGAATCTTAAAATACATGGAGTGGTTGATCAGTTACGGTGTTATGGAAAGATTATTGTCGTACTGTTCAGAAACAAGTAACTTGAAAACCAAACAAGCATTCGACTGGTCAAATATGTATGATTTCAGAGCTTTGCTACAAAAGAATTTCCCTCAATTAACTGCTTCCAAATTTGTTTATCCTGGTAGCCAAGAATTGTTAAATGCAGTGAGACCTGGTTTGGAGAATATCTCAAAACTAGTCGATGTTTCCTTTTTGATGTTAGATCCCACATTGAATGAAACGTTATTATCGCCATTTTTCCAAAGTTTTTTCAGCTCTTTTATCTGTAATGCTGCCATTGTGTTGACATCACTAAGAGACTCCGAAGAAGACTTTGTTTTATCCTCAATGAACACGAGAGAGGAAGAAGAGGAACAAGACGTGACAGAAGGTATATCTGAAAAACAAGTGGGATTGGATCTTGATAAGGTTGCCCAACGCGCCGAATTAGAAAGGTTTTATTTGGCATTTGCATACAGTTTCAACAACCGTCCTGAACTATGCGAGTTGTTTTGGAGTGACGAACAAGTTACCAATGATATTATTGGATTCATTTCATGGGGTCTTTCCAACAACACCTCGCCATTGATTACCGCTACCTTTTGTATATTATTGGGATCTTTGGCTTCTGCTGGAAGTGATGCTGCTGCTCGTATTTGGGAAGTGCTTGTGCATAACAACAACAACACCACCATAAAAAAGAATGATTATTCAAAGATTTCCGTTGAATCGCTTTATGACTCCTTGAATTATTACATTGATTCCTTGAATGAAAGCTTTGAACAAGATTTGAATGATCAATTGAAGTTGAACCAAAAGAAGCAGGATTTCTTGTTTAGTACTAGTTTGTCGAAGAAAGAAGCTGAAGAACCAGGAGAGAATAGAATAGTCATAGAATTGGCAGAAGATTCAGTTGTTTTCATATCTGGGTTCTTACAATTGCTTTCGTCTATTGTCAAAAATTTATCTACTGATTACGAAAGATGCAAGGAAATTAAATCAGTTGCATATACAAGGTTTGCACCAATTATCAAAGGGTTTTTGAAGTTCGATAACTTAATTAACGGCAGCAAATACCTCCAGGTTGATATCAATAGTCAAGGTACGAATAATCCAAAATTTGTGGATTTGCCAAACATATTTGTTAGTGATGATTCAAGAACCATTTTAATTAATCTTATTTTGAACTTACTAGGTGACTTTGTCAGCAACGATAGTGATCCGTTTATTCGATACGATATATGGCGTTTGATTGATCGATGGATATACCAAGGGTTGCATGATTTACCAGAGGACCAGAAGAATGATACATTCAAGCAAACAAGAAGAAAATACACCAGCAAGAGAAACATCTCTCTCAACCAAGGATTTACCGCAAATTTGACGCACTTAAGTCAGATTGGAAATTTCACCACCTTGATCAAAAAGTTGTTGACCCCAATTGACAGCAAAAACGATCCCTTCACAAAATTTTCCTTATTGTTTCCTTGTGATCTAGGTTTGGGGTACAGATTCAATAACTATATTGGTATTTGGCCATACATTGAATTCTTAATGATGGACGTCTTTGCAAACTCGCAAAACATTACGAGTGTTCGTGATCGTTTCAACTTGCAAAGAACGTTGTTGGATTTGTTTACTAATGCGTTGGATGAAATCGATTGGAGTTTTATCACGCAAGTTGCTCCTAAGATTATCAGAGAGTTCAAGAACTTCAATGGCGTATTTGATTCACTTATTCCGGGTGTTGATTTGGATTTTGAGATTTTTGTTAAATTGCATCATGCAATTGCCGTCATAAACTATCTATTCGAAGGAAAGGCTTACACCGCATTGTTCAAGATTGTTGACATTGGTGCTGAAGAAGTCAATTCTTCTGTTGAATCTGCTAATTTGGTATCCGATGCTTTGGGAGTAATTGAATCCTTGTTATCTGTGCAAAATACATTTTCACAGAACTTATTGCCAATATTGAAGAACAAAGATATACAACCACAGCTTCATCGGGGGTCAATCATGGGAATTGGCACTTCAATGAGTCTTGCTTTAACTACTCCAAAGACTATTTTTGATTTCATCTATTACCCAAAGAATTTAGGAACTCATGGTGTGGTTGATTTTTATGAAATTATCCTATTCCATTTGTCAACTGTTGTTCAATTTGCACTTTATGTGGGTTGCGAGAACCAGATATCATTTAAGGCATTATCTATTTTGGGAGGTATTAGCAAATCCAAATTCTTTATCACCAAAATATCCAGCTCTGGTGACCCACTACTTAATAATGACAGATTGATCACAACATTCCAGAATATTGATGAATCGGTGAAGATTAAGTATGCATTCATTGACAAATTTGAAGAGCTTGAAGATACCTTGAGTATCAGGTTTAAGATATTAGAGTTTTTATTGGAAAATCTCAATCAATCAGATGGGAAAGTAGCCACAGTTGCACATTTCTTGTTGGGTTATCAAATAAGAGGCGATATATTGGATTTAGAAAACAACCCAGACCAGCTTACCCTATTGAAGTCGTTATTGACTACTTTGAACATCAGTCTTGAGTTGATCTCGGAAATTGACTACAACAATGGCAATAACCACATAATTGATGTTGGTCCGGCTAAACTTTCTTCTTTGATTTTGGAGATCCTTATCAAGTTGAGCAAAGACCCGATCTCATCTTTGGTTACGTTGAACAGATTACGGGAGTATGATCAATTGTTTGAAAGATTAGTCAATTGCCAACCGAAACTTGATTTAAATACAATATGGTGTGGTAACCAGTTCAATGGGGACTTGCAAAATGATGGCAACAACGATTTCATTGAAAGTCAATTGAGTACACAAGCATTTTTTTCGTTTATTAACCAAAGAAATTTGACTCTACAGTACTTGTCATTGGAATTCCACAGTGTCAAATCAATTACCAAGAAAGAGCATTATGTTGGAATTTTGACGAACGATAAGGAATTCTTAAATCGTTCACCAAAAGTGTTGAGTTTCTTGAGTATCCTCAATTACTCATTCAAGAACTTTGAAGTACAAAAATTTGAGTGGTTGGATCATAAATTTAACATGCCATTGATTTTAGAAGAAGCCAACAAGAACAGAAACGGTACATTGGATTTTACTGTTTTGAACAAAGTATTTAGAATCCTATGCCAGTCCTCGAGTTTGGCAACACCTGAATCGAAGCAAGTACTCGCTGAAGAGATCATGGTTGAAGGTAGCAAGATTTCCGAATTTGTTGCAAAATATCTGGTTTCAACTGATTTGAAGGACATTCAATTGAGATGTTTACATTCTTGGTGTCAATTAATCGAGATATTGATTACCGATAGTGGGTTGAATTCTTTTGAATTTATTTTGGAAGTATTTCAAGCTATTCTTCCAAAGATCAACGATTACTTCGATGCTGATATATTGTTTTCTGAAGAAATGGTTTCCCTTTGTGTGTTGTTGTTTGATCTTTACGATCAACTGGCCCTTGCAAATAAAAAAGGTGAAGAGTTTACACTTGCCATCGAGAGATTGATTCCCTTGTTCCAAACTTGCATAGCCGGTATTCTCAATTCAAATTCCACACCAAACTTGAGATCTGATTTGTATGTTGTTGGAAACAAGTTTTTATTAAAATGTGTTGCAAATGAGTCATTCTTGAAACAAATGGTTTCGATTATCAAGTCTGTGGATAAGAAGTTTTTCCAAGTTGTATGCAATGATGCAATTTACTCTGAGGGTTCGTCCAGAATCACATCAACCTTATTCTTGGAATCATTAGTGCATTTGGGAACTTTAACCAATGTTGACTTCATATTGAAGGAACTCACAAAGAACAATGCTTTGCTGTTATTGGTACGATCGGTCAAGAGAACTGATGCCATGCTTGGTTTATGTCAAGAGAAAAATTCAGGGGTCACATTAGAGAACTTTGTGTTTGACTTAACTGCATTCCGTGCTACGTTGTATTTTTTCATCAGAGTTGCCAAATCCAAAAACGGTGCGTTGCAATTGATTCAAAATGAATTGTTTTCCATTTTAAAACAATCCAACTTTTTACAAATTGATCCCGATTTAGGATTGAATTTAGGTATTGAAGAAGTTCATGACCATAAAACAATCAAAATCAACGTGTTGTTGGACACGCCACTTTCTTTGATTGACATGGTTGATCCTAGAAATTTGAAGAATGAGAATACCATTTCGTACTTTGAATTCCTTATCCCTATATTCCAATTGATTTCCACAGTGTTGTTGTCCATGGGACCAAATTATCAACCAGCCATAATTCAAACAAGAGAACTAATGAAAGGTATCAACCGTTTGGTTGTTGGAATTATGAAGAGAGATCTTTTGGTGGAAGACAAAAATGTTGGGAAAGAATTATATAAGGATGAAAGTACCGAGTTGACATCTTTGAAGGAAATGGTTAAATTGTTTACCTTGATCGATTCGTTGGTACATTATAGTTAGAAATATTATTTAGTTGTAACAATAATTATAATAAAACAAAATTGAATAGTATAATTTGTCACGTGCGTATGTTCTGTGAAAATTTTTAGTGATGTAATTTTTTTTTTTTTTTGTTGTTGTCTTTGACATCAACCTCGAATATCTGATATACTAGGTAAATATCTACAACCCAATTGTGGAAAACTCGTCACATTATCACAACACATACCACATCATCTGCATATAATGTCTGATAGCATAGAATTTCAAAAAACAGACCCATCCAAGTTTTTAAGTGATATAATTGGTTCTTCCGTCACTGTAAAATTACAGAACGGAGTTGAATACAAGGGTAATTTGCAAACCATTGATGGTTTTATGAATGTCGTATTAGAAGACGGGAAAGAGAGCATAAATGGTAATGTCACCAAAGAATATGGTGATGTATTCATTAGAGGAAACAATGGTATGTATATTAACGTTTTCATTTGGAATTACAATTTCTTCACATAATTTCACCTTTACTAACATTTTTTTTTTTGTTTCTTAGTATTATATATAAGTGAAGCTTAGAAGTTCTGTACCAATCTGAATTAATGTATACTAGTAGTGTTTTTTTTTAAACGAAAGTGGTATACAAGTATTAGTACCTATGTAGAGGGTTGGTCCGACTACTCACCCAATTGGACGAATCAAAGTTCGCCAATGAGAAAAGTCGTGTACCTTGTGAAAATGAATTTCCACTTTTCGCATTGTTTCTCTCTCTTTCATTTTTGACTACACAACAAAATTTTTCTTACAATAAAGTGATACTACTACTTTTTCACTAATTAAACAATTATTATCTATTCCAAAGATGTCATTCATCGCTAGAAGACAATTGTCTACTTTGATTCCACCAAAGATCGCTTCTGTTAAGGTATGTTCTTTGGAAAGAATTTAGAATGGACCCATCAGCAACCAGTTTTCCGAGAAACAAAAATCAACGAAGTAGAATGAAACAAGGGGAGAAGGAAATTACAAGAACTTGATCTTGAAATGACAGGATCTACTTGCCATTAGTGGTTGTTGATAGATTGCAGATGTTCAATGGACGTTAGAGGGCAATCCAAACTAATTAATAATACATAAGATCAAAGATTTGTTTACTAACCTATTACTTCTTTAGAACCTTGGTTCCAACCCAAACGCCAAAAGAATGGCTGAAGTTGTTAAATTCTACAACAAATTACCAAAGGGACAAGCTCCAGCTCCAGTTAAGCCAACTAACCCAATTGCTAGATACAGAGCTGCCTACTTTGATGGTGACAACGCTTCTGGTAAACCATTCATCCACTTGGCTATTGTTGTCATTATCTTTGGTTACTCCTTAGAATACCAACACTTGAAAGCTCATCATTAAGTTATTTAAAATGCTATAGATATATTGATTACAAATAGTTTAATGCAAAACAACACAAATATCAGAAGTAAAAATGTATAAACAACTTTTGTAAATTTAAACGTCGAAGTGTATATACCAGTTTAATAGTATATATCTTTTATATCGTAAGAGAACTAGTCTTCTGCCCTGTTGTTTCATAAGCGCATTTTGGAAATAACTTGCAATCGTTGATCTTTAATTGCTTTCCCCCTCTAGTTATATGGCTGGTCAATTGATAGGTATCAGCGTAAAATTATGGCAGGAACACACGACCCTGTGTGTACGTGCGTGTGTGCGTCCTAGTCAAGGAAGGACAAGGGAAGGGAAGAAAAAAAAAAACGAAAGAATGAAACTTCGTCTGTGCAAAAAAAAAAAAAAATAAAAAAAAAAAACAGAGCGAACTCATACACTCCTTAGATATCAAACAAGATAAGAGAATCTACAAACGACTCCCCATCTAAACCAAACTACCCTGAATCAAGTCAATTGCAAAGCTTCTAAAGCTGAATATAGTGAACAATATTGAATTATTTCCCTAAGAACCGAGTAAAGGAGAAATAGACAACCCCCCCCCTTGTGTTAGCAGGAAAGAGAGAGTGTGAGAAAAAAAAAACATTCCATATACTATTTCGTTCACCATCCAAAAAAAAGCAACAAAAACGATTCCAAAGTTGTTCATTGAATCTTCAGATATTGTTTCTTACTGCATTATCGGCATAACGTGAAGAATTCTAAATTTAGTGTTTTGTTCGAAACAAGGCTGTTTGTCATTTCATCATCTGCATCAGTATAAAGGTCACTTCAGATAGTTGTTTTTTTTTTCTGAACTATCAGCCACGTTATAGTTGCTTCATTGATTTTTTTTTTTTTCTAAACGAAATCACTGCAGAATTTCATACAAAAAAAAAGATATACACGTTTAGTATCCCATCCTGGCGAAGAACTATTCAGATATCACCATTCACAAACCAGTAATGGACAATCAAGATCCCAATTTACATTACCAAAGTAGGAAGGCCCCGCCGCCAAACATGGTACACCCACCACATCCACAACAACAGTCGGCAAGTGGAAGACCGGCAACTCCTAGAATGTTAAGAAGTATAAGTGGTACTTTGAAATCCAAAACCGACCTAAACAATACATCTCGTGAACGAACTCAAGATTTAAATAACGGTGCCAATAACCCCAACTCACCTCATTACGTCATGAACAACCAGATAGATACACACGCGAGACAGCCAAGCTTTCCTCAACAGGGCCAACAATCAGTTCCACAAGATCAAAAAAATCACAAAGTACAAGCACCAACGGCTGTTCCAGCTAGTAATCAACAAAAGGCACAACTATTACCACCAGCATCGATCCCAAGCCCTGTGAATCAAATGCAACCAGCTCCTACTCCCACTGGGGTTGCACAATCGTCAAATTCTTCATCCAAACTGAAACTGTATGCTCCACTGCCAGCATCCAATCAATCTTCGTCACATAATAATAGCAATAATAATCATCGCCACCATCAACAGCAACAACAACAACATCACCATCATCAACAAGGACAAGGATCCCAGCAACAACAACAGCAACAACAGCAATTTCATAGAAAATCGATCGGAGATTGGGATTTTGTTAAGACTATCGGTGCAGGGTCCATGGGTAAAGTCAAACTTGCGCAACACAACACCACTCATGAAATCTGTGCTGTGAAAATTATCCCAAGAGCAGCAAAATTATATCAAAGAGCACATGCAAATGACCCACCTCCACAAACCACTCAAGAGGCAGCACAAAGACATAAAGAATTTGAAAAGGAAGTTGCTAGAGACAAGCGTACTATTCGTGAGGGTGCGTTGGGAAGGTTGTTGTACCATCCATTTATCTGTCGATTGTACGAGATGGTACCTATGACCAATCATTACTATATGTTATTTGAGTATATTGAAGGTGGGCAGATGTTAGATTATATTGTTGCTCATGGTTCCTTGAAAGAACGACATGCTAGAAAGTTTGCAAGAGGAATTGCTTCTGCATTAGATTATTGTCATAGAAACAACGTTGTTCATCGTGATTTGAAAATCGAAAATATAATGATAAATGAAAAAGGTGATATCAAGATTATTGATTTTGGTTTATCGAACTTGTACGCACCAAGAAATTTATTAAAAACATATTGTGGTTCGTTATATTTTGCCGCTCCAGAATTGTTAAGTGCAAAACCATATATCGGACCTGAAGTCGATGTATGGTCATTCGGTGTGGTTCTTTACGTCTTGGTTTGTGGTAAAGTTCCCTTTGACGATCAGTCTGTTTCCATATTACATGAAAAGATCAAAAAAGGTAACGTTGAATATCCAAATTTTCTTTCACGAGAATGTGTTTCATTACTTTCGAGAATGTTGGTCGTTGATCCAACTAAGAGAGCAAGTCTATATGAAGTTTGCCTGCATCCTTGGATGAATAAGGGATATGACCACAGGGTTAGTAATTATCTTCCAAAGAGAGAACCATTACGTTTACCATTGGATCCAGAGATCATCAAAGTCATTGCTAATTACGAATTAGGTACTGTTCAAGGCATTACCGACGATTTAACAGCTTTGTTGAACAGTGTTGAATACCAAATGAGTTGTGAAAACTGGTACAAGGCAGCTGAACAAGGAAGGGACTACTATTCCACCTCTAATGTACATATTTTGCCTGATCCAACTGGTGGTTTCCATCCATTGATTTCAATTTACTTTTTGGTGGATGAAATGAGAAAGAGAAAGAAGGCGAAGGAAGAAGCTATCAGAGCTCAACAGAGAGCACAAGTACCAACGATCGCTCTTCCCGTACCAAAGCAACAACAACAACAAGCTCAACAGGTTGAACCACAACAACAGCAACAGCAACAGCAACAACAAGTACCTTCCCAAATGGTCCAACAACTTGCCAAACAAGAGCCAATTCGTCCTCCTTCACAACCACAAACTATTTCTTCTACTGATGAACATCATGAAGTGACAGAAGCGACCCAAGTAGCTGTATTGGCACAAATCAGCCCAGCTAACACACAACCACATACTCCAACTCCTAGAATTGTCGAAACTTTCCCGGGAAGTACTCCTCCTAGAACATTAGACCCAGCAAGACAACTGGCAGCTGTACCTGTTTCTGGTTCGGGTCCTGCTCCCCCAACAGCACAAATTGCTGTTCCGGAACAGGCTCATACTTCATCTGGACCATCATCACTTAATCAAACACAAACTACTGTGAATGATGCAGAGAGATTATCCATCCCAGAACAACAAAGTCCAAGAAGTAATACACCACTGGAAACTATGGACCCTACAAAGGCAGGAGCAACTGGTACTATCCCAGTAGTATCCACTCCTGCAGCAGTTACGGGTACTGTTGGTGGTGCTGCTGGTTTCAACTCCTTATTGAGAAGGTTATCATCGAAGAAATACAAAGGAACTACGTCACCCAAGAAGTCTGAATCTCCGCTCTCAAATGTGGTTCCAGTTGATGTGGACAGACTTTCACCACAACCTTCTACCAAGACTGATCCAATGATTCGTCGTGGGGTTAGTATGAAGGTCACGGCTAAAGAGAAACAAACAGGTATAAGGACAACCAATGCCCCAGCTGTCACTGTTACTACCAACACTTCTGTTACTACTAGAAACGACAGCATAAAAAGAAAAGGTCAACATGGACGTTCAGCATCGACTTCACTTAAATATCAACCATTTGTTCCTGTTGAGCAATTGCCTCCGTTGCCAAATATTGATACCAACACAAATACTATCATCCCAGATACCAATAAACAGCAAGCACAACATCAGTATTTGGCTCCACCACCTGCAGGTGAGCGTAAAATGCATCCTACTGCTAGAGCTAAATCTGTTGGGGGCCATATACGAAAGGATTCATATGGACGTACAGCTCAACCGCAGCCATTACCGAATTCGATGGCCAATCAAAATAGTGATGAACTTGTTGGTAAAGATACCGATGGGTTCTTTGATGATGTACAGTTGGATGATGTTGATTTCCAAGAAGTTCCTCAACTTACCGAAGCTCAAATCATGGATCAATATCATCATGCTAAACCAAATACTATGCCGTCCATTGAACATTGTAAAACGCTATTCTTGAAAGGATTCTTCAGTGTGCAAACAACATCTTCGAAACCATTACCGGTTATTAGATATAACATCATTAATGTTTTGAGCAAGTTGGGTGTTAAATTTCAAGAAGTTAAAGGTGGATTTGTTTGTGTGCATACTCCGTCGGTGCAAGCTAACACAAATACCTCTGCCAATAGTACTGTCCTTGATGAAGAACATAAATTATATGGAGATGCGTTCAGATCTAAATCTAGTCAAGATTTGTATGATGAGCAATTGAATGTTTCAGAAGGTACCAAAACCCCAAGCAGACAACCATCATTACAACTTCAAACACAATTCCCAATGTCACCAACAGGTGGTAGTATTATTGCTGGTGGTGCAGCTTCTGCTAAATCACATAGATCTACGAATTCAATCGGAAGTACTGGGGGAGGTAGCGCCAGCGGTAGTGGTAGTGCCAGTGCAGGAGTCCCAAGACGTAAGTTTTCCATTGGAAATGCTTTTAACACCTATCGTAAGAAGAATGGTTCTCAAGTTTTGATGCCACCAAATACACCAGCAACCGCCAAAGTGTTGCATGGATTATACGATGATGACGGAGAAGGAAGAGATGATGATGATGATGACGAAGGAAATGAAGATGAAACAGCAGAATTTGAGTACGATGATTCTGCCGATTCACTTAATGGATATGTGGGAGGAAGTGATATGTTAATTTCTTCAAGAATTGAGCAACGTGCTAAGCATCAAAGAACAGTAAGTGCATCGAGTCAACATAATAAGATGGCTAGTAAATCCCCATTGAAATTTGAAATTCATATTGTTAAAGTTCCATTAGTTGGATTATATGGGGTTCAATTTAAGAAGCTTTTAGGTAACACATGGAATTACAAAACATTAGCTAGTCAAATATTAAATGAGATGAATTTATGATGTATGTTTGTTTAATTTTTTCATTTTAATAGTCTTTATTTTTTATTTTTATTTTTATATTTATATTTATATTCGTTATATTTTATTTGGAGTTAATAATTTATTTTCATATATATATATATATATACTCTTTCCATTCATTCATTTCAGTTATGAGTTTCGAGTTGTCAGTTTTGTATTATTCTTCCTAAGCAAATATTAACCTGGCTTAAAATTATTTACTTTTGAATTCATATGCTGATTCCGCTTTTGCAATTTTCACTTCAAATTGACTGTAAAATTTATCTCTTTCTTCTTTTTGGGCCACTTGATGATCAATATTTTTATTCCAAATAAGTATACTTGATTTATCTTTCCTATAGCTTAAAGTTATTCCTTTGGTTGAATTTGGGTCACGAACACTGTCAACTCTTAAAAACCCTGGTTGTTCTTGTGCCAAAGAAACCATTGCAATTGCAATTTTCAAATATTCTTCCGAGTTTACACAGGATGATAATTTGGATCCAAATGAGACCTTGTAATAATAGGTTTCCTTATTGATTGATGACATTTCTTGATTGATTTTAATGATTTAATTCGTTGGAAGAATAGCATACTAGTTGAAGTAAATTCTGAGTCTTCAAATTTTATTGGTGATGGATAGTTGGACCTATTCCAATGCCAAGACAATTGACTTCGGTAGAATTAAAGCGGGATTTAGTTTGTGTAATTACTGCGCCACTAGATGCACTCGATTATCGTACGGCTACATTATATTTGCTATATAATCCACTCAATGCTAACAACTACCATCACAAGCAAAGGTAAGCAAAATGGATTTAACATGGTTGAATATATCATAGGCGCCTTTTACAAATACGAAGTTTAATTAGCAATTAGTACATGTATCTCGCGCGCATCGTTGTCGACTATCAACCCATATCTCGAGAGAGATCTAGAATTTTGATTTTTTTTTTTATCACACGACAGAGAGTCCAATCAAACCAGAAGTGAACAAATTCGAACTATATAGTTACCAATTGAAGGGGGAAATCTCTTGTACGTGAATACTCGTTAACAGCTTTCCAGGATGAATAGTATATATATTTGCAAAAAAAAAAAAAGAAAAGAAATTAAGAATAAGAATAAAAATACAGATGCTAACAAAAAAACATAAAGGGGCCATTCATTAAATAGTATTTTCCGATATTATTTGAATTTCATCTTCATCTTGGTCTTCTTCTTTGATAGGTTCTTCTTTGTTCTCACTTTCAGGTAAAATCTCTATTACATCTTGGTGTTCTTTTTCATCTAGGTTTTCATTTTCCAATTTTGGTTTGTCTTCATCTTCTGGTTTGACTTCAGAAGAGCTACTTATATTTGGAGTTGGACTCATGGTGGTTGTAGGACTCTCGGTTGCACTTAAACCAGTGTCATCGGCAATTCCGTTGTTTAATTTTCTTAACTTCATTCTTTCATTTCGTGATAAACCTGTAGTATCGAACTTACCAGTACTTCCTCCATCCATCTTGACTTTTAATCTTCTTTCCATTCGTCTTTCAGCGGCCAATTTTATTTCTTGTTCCTTTTGTATTTTTAATTCTTCGACTCTTCGTTGTTGTTTTTGTTCCAATCTTGAACTTCTCTTACGAACTGCTAATAAATTAACCATTTGAATTTCTTTTCTTCTTGCAGTCAAGAATTTTCTCTTTTTAATTTCATTTTCAAATATTGAATCAACAATTATTTTGGATGTTAGGTTATTATATAATTCTTTCAATGTTGGTTTTTTTCTGATACTGGTTAAATATTTGTTGAATTCATAAATGTTCTTATAAATTAATTCAAATTTAACATTTTGAATATCAAATGCTTCTGGTTTATAATAATCTTGAGGAAATTCTGGTGATAATTTTCTTTTTTTAGGAATCACCAATGCATTGTACGTAGTTGTTCTTTTATATAATCTATTACCATCAAATAATGAAAAATAATCATCTTCAATATGGGTTTCAGTTGGTGGTTGAAAGATTGGATCCATACGTAATTGATCCAATGATAAACCTTGGTGTTCTATCCAATTCCTAAATTTTGAATACTTGGAGATATAACTTATTAAAATGTACAATATTTCAAATTTATCTTGAATGTTCAAATAATCAAATTTTTGCAAATCATTTCCATCTTCATCGACATGATCTTCATCATCAATAGTTATAATTTCCACATCTTCTTTTTCATCTTGATCTTGGTCTTGATCTTGTTTCTCTTGCTTAATATCTGTTTGATTTGAATTACCTCCTAATGGAGTTTCAATTCCAAATATCCTTCTGAAAACATTCTCAAATTCATCTAAATCGGATACCTTACTTCCTTTAGCTATACTTATCAAAGATAATTTCAATTTATTAATAAATAATACGGCAGCTCTGTCAGGAAGTCGATCATCATTGGGGAAAAATCCCAATAATTCCAATTCAAATAAATCCACGTCAAACACGTCCGATTGTAATCTTAGATATCCTCTATAATTATACAACCAATTAATCACGTAAATATAATTATATTGGCATCTTATTGTTTCTAAGTCTTGATTTTCGTATCCATTATTTTCCGTTGTCAAATGATTTGATAATATAATTGGATGTTGCTTAGCAAGATTATAAATCTGTTCCTGAGTTCCAATCGTCAAGTTATGTATAGGATGATTTTCATCATATGGAACGGGTGTCGATGAACTGCTTCTTGCTACCATGGTTGTTGGGTTTTAGTAAATGTTGTTGTTCAGGTGAAAAAGAACGATGACAAGGAATGGTTGAAAATTTATGTCCAGGAAAATAGAACACCATCAAACCGAAAAAAAAAAAAAAAAAAACGGCGCGTCCTTTTTTTTCTGAGTTGTATTTTATAGGTATGGGTCACGTTTATCTAAGATCACGTGTAACATTGTGTTATTTGACAAATTGATGCGAAAAAATAAAATAGGTGAGTGGTATGGATTGTATCCTTCAAGTTTAGCTTGAACAATAGCTACCTCCAAATAATATATATATATATTATATATTTAACTACTTAAAATAATTCTCAAAGATTTACAACCCAGTTCCATTAGTTCTACTAATATAAGCTTGTAAATCTTGAGACGAAGGTTTGTCTTGTGTGACACCTTGACCCAATCCACCAAAAATTTGGTTAATTTGATCTTGAACCAATTGAAGAATAAAAGGGTCAATACCAGGATACAATAAATTATTTAATCTTTTATCATGAACACAACCTTGCACTGGGGGTTCTCTATTAAATCGTTTACCCATCCAAGTAAATACTGCTGGAATTCCAAAGAATCCTTCCGTTCCATGACCAGCAGTTAAATCTTCTGCAAATTCTAAAGATTCAATATTGGACTTGCACCATTTATCATAAATTTCGTTAGAATTTGTAATTGGAACAATTAAGTCCAAGCTTCCATGAAATATGAAAATTGGAATATTTGGGGTATGATTATAATTGATTAAACTATTTTCAACTAAAATCTTCTTTAATGTATCATTCGAAGGCATTGAATTCCAATCTTTTGAAAATATCTTGTAGGGACCAGAAAAAAATTGTACCCATTGGAATTTACTGAGTGCATCTGAGGTAAAATATTGTTGAAATTCTGATAATCTAGTAGATTGAGAATTGTTTCTTAAATATGTGGATAATTCTGGGTATTCATTTTCTAATCCCCCAAGACCAAGTGCGACAAACCCTGCCCAAAAACCACCATCAAGACTTTGAATTGTAGTTGAAAGATCAGTTACAAACCCACCTAATGCAGCGGCAGTTAATTTCAATTCTGGAGCATAAGTTGGTTGTAAAACAGCAGCCCATCCTGATGCAAATGAACCCCCAGAATACCCAAATAATATCACTTGAGCGTCAGGATTTATACCTGTGAAGGATTCTGAATCTAATGTTGCACGAATGGCATTAAGAACAGATTGTCCAGATTGTTTTCCTGCCAAAAAAGACAGTTTTGGTCCTTCGTAATCAGTAACAATAACATAATAACCTTGTCTTAATAATAAATTGATTGCTAGAGTGTCACTAAAATTTCCTTCAGCAATGTTTGTTGACGGAGCACAAGTTATATTAGCAGCATCTTCTGGAGTTTGATAAGCAACAACTCTTGATTTGTTGGCATTTTGTGGTTCAATAATAATTGCCGGAATGGTATTATAATTACCAAATGAATCTTCTGAAGCAACTTCTAATAACCAAGCTTGTTTATAATTGTTAAATATCGTCAATGGCTGACCTTTGTGGGACAAAATTGTTCCTGGAGCCGCCAGGTTTGAAGCAAATACAAAATTGGTGAATCCCAAGGTAATCAATAGCAAAAGCAAGTCAAACATGTTATGGTTTCGTATTGATTTGTTTTTGATTATATTGTTGTAGATTATAGAAATCACCGTTAAACCTGAAAGAAGCAATACCCATATTTATACTTGACCAATTTTGAACTACCTCAACTTGTTTACTAATACTTCAAACAATTTTATTATTCATTTGGAATGTAAAAGATTTACGGTTTCATCTTTTATTTGGTTATAAAATTCGTATTTACTAGAAATTATACCACAGATACTCTAGATTTTCAATGCTTTTTGTAGTATGATAAAAAGTGGAAGATTATGTAGTTTGTGCGTAAGAATCTTTACCAGAGAGGAGGCCAACAATTTGAAATTTTGGAATATTCTCAATATTCTATCATAAACAAAAAAAACAAGGTTTGGAAATTCCCTAAGAGGAGATATTTGGTTAGTTATTGTAATCGTTTTCCAATTGGTTGTTGTAAATAATTCTAACAATAATTTATTGACTAATTAAAATTTCAGATACTTCGGACGTATAAGAAACGGAACTGTCTGGATATCCGCAATTCTGATGATCAGGATCTAAATGTGGTGATCTTTTATTTTTCATTCCAGTTATCATAAAACCGTGATGGGAGCAGTTACGAAAAGGAAAGGAAATATCGCATAAACGACCCTACCTCCTTACCTCCTTCCTCCTCCCGATCAACAATATAATTGAAAGAAGGCGAAGTAGATGCCATTCTAATGACATCAATAATCACTCCAAGGCGTGCTTGGGGGGAGGGGTATTGTTGTTGTAATACAACAATTTGCAAAATGAGAAAGTTGTCTACAATAAGAAACATAGCAATATAGTTTTGAATCATTTATAATTCAATCAACAATATTAATATCCTTATGAATTACAACTACAAGTGATTAAAGTACAATATCAATGGTTGGTTTAAAGAAGAAGATTCGTATATTGGCTGAACAATTGGGATAGAGGAGTGGAGTGAGGGCAATAAATGGTGCCCAAAATAAGAGGTTATATTGTATTTCTTATATAAACAACCAAATACAAATACAAATACAAACTCAGACCACATGTGTAATACTTGCGACCCCTCTTTTTCCTTCTCCACCTTCTCCGTTCTGCCCCACCCCCAGCCCCCACCCCAATACTCTAATACTCCGATAATCCAATACTCCAATACTCCGATATTGCGGAGGTGGCTGGGATGAATGGTGAAGACAACATCACAATAACAATAACAATGACAACAGCAACGGAAATGACTGGTTGTCCTGTTGTCTTGTTGTCTAAAATTTTAACTTTGGCAGCAAACGTATTAACACAAAAAAGAAAAAAATATTTTATTATTTTTGTAATTTTGTGATTTTGTATTTCTTGTGCCCCACTTTACCAATTGATAACAAAATAGAAAAACAAGTGGTGGAGCAAGGTGGGGCATAATATTAGTGGGGTAAGATTGAAGCAAACCTTGATCTGCCATCAAATTCCATTATTGTTGTATGACGTAGAAAAGAAAATAGAATCAACAGCAACGACAAGAAGCAAAGAAGAAGTAAATTTGTATGAGCAACAGTTATAATGTAATGTATGGAATCAAAATTCTCTCTCCTTTTTTTTTCTTTTTGTCTAACAAATATTAAATACCAGAGCAATTAACAAAATTAAAAACTAACTAATTAAATGACTTTGTTTTTGTTCTTATGGTTTTTGGGGTTTTGGGGTTTTGGGTTTTTTTAGTAACAGGTAACATATTTCAAGTTGATAGAAAGTAGAAATTGTGGGGTGGGGAATTGATAGATACCGATCCCGATACCTCGTAGTTTGGTTTCCAGGGCTATGTTTCAAACATTTTGATTTGAAACTAACTGAAGAAACAAAAATGAAACACACTAATGAACCGTTAGATATGTAAGAATAATAATCCATACTACATTCGTTAAGTCCGTCGAAATCTTCTATTAATAATTTCCAACTTCATAAATATTGTCAAAATAGGAAGGTGAACAAAAAGCTTAGGTACGAGAGCAATCAAGAACAATTACAGACTCAATCAAGCTCAATCAAGCTCAACTTGGCAGAGCGTAGCTTGACCGAAGATAACGTAAATTGACTTGATTTGACTTGTAGTGCCGTCTATTTTCTCTGTTCCCCTCTCCCCTCCTTGGTTTTTTTTTTGTTTAAGGAAATATAACCAAAAGAACAAAGAGAAGAAAACTGTTGCCATTATTAAAGATTAAAATTCCTTCTACTCTATTGGGTAACTCCTTTTGCCCTATTCTTAACCATCAAAGAAAATTTTAGTACTAAAAAGGATGAAGCAAGAAAAAAAAAAATTCAACAATTTCCTAAAATGGCAAAAAGTTTGATCCTTGTCTTGTCTTGTCTAGTCCTCTCTTTTTTGTTTTGCTTTGTTTTGGGGGAGCAATTGTTGAATCTGCAGTATTGATAAAGTATGCAATGACTATAGAAGATATAATCTGTCACTGAATAGGAATAGCAATAACGCAAAGCAAAGCAACACCAAACAGTTGGCGATAATACATTAATAACGGTTTTGATTTAGAGGTAATTTTGTGCGCAATATGTAGAAACAAAAGTTTAGACACCGCCATTCTTCTTCCCTCTTGTTTCTCTTCCTAATTTTGCGTTATTTGTAATCGATGTTTGTCACCTCTTGCAATTATTATTTCTTGTACCAAAGGAAACGTAATTTAAAAATTAGGAGAAGTCGAGAGAAAAGGGTAAAAGGGTAAAAGGATAAATGGATGAGTGAAGATGGAAGATGGAAGATAGAAGATAGAAAAGCGGATATATAAGAATGGAATTATGGGTAGTAATGGATAAAGGATGAAAGGTTATGAATCATTATCTATAAATAATTGTTCAATGTAAAATGGCCAAAAATAAAACTAAAAATAAATAAATGATTTATTTATTTAGTATGCACGAATCGGAGGTTAAACACAATAAAGGTATGGGATATTATTTCTACTTAATAGAAAGGAGAGGAGAGGTGGGGCATACTTTGTTTTACATTACTTTGTTTTACGGGGGTTCTATTTAATTTGATTTGAATCAAATTTTGCATTCAACTAAGATTGCAACCACCCTTCGTCTTGTATTACCATTAATCTAATTAAGGTACTCTCTTTGTTTATTGTATTATACGGATATCCATTTGACGATATTTATCCATCTTGAAAGTTTTTATTTCTCTCATCATTACCTCCTATTGTTGCACTGGAATTAACAAATAATACTCCCGTTTAAAAGAAAGAGAAATAAATTTTAATTAGTTTTAGTAAGTGAAATTAGTTTGCTCGTTGTATACTTCCTTTCAAACAAAAAAAAAACCAATTTAGCGATTGACGTTTCTCTCCCCCACACAAACAGAAACATAGACAGAGGCAGAGTAAGACACATTCCATGTGTCTATCTTTCTGTGTTTGGTGCATATTTCATTCCGTTATTCTGTTTTATTACTTCCATTCTTTCTATTTCAGTTTTCTCCTTACTTCTTTAAGGATTATTTCCCCCTATTGTTAAGCGAATGTTATTAATTCCCTTTGTGCATGTTAAATCCGACAGAGAAGCAAAAAAAAAAAAATTGAAAATAGGAAACCACGTATACATGTCAATAATATTGTGGAGAATAATAAAACCAGGAGAAGTAAGGTAAGGCAAAGTAAAAGGGGATCAACAGATGTATCAGCAATAGTTGTTCTAGATCGAATAATATATCTTCTAGCGACAGGGAGAGTGACAGAAGAGGGGGGTTTGGGTAGTAAAGCTACCTATTGGGGTAAGTATTTGTCTAAGAAATAATATTTAGTGAGGGTAGGTTACAGTCATTTAGTTTCTTGGATTTAGTATATATTTTATAAATTAATGTATGAAACAGATATAGTTGAAGCCCTAAATACAACCATAATTATATAAAGAAGGGTGAATGATTATATAAGTTGTGTTGTTGAATAAAATAAACTCAAATATAATGTTATTGATAGGTTTAACTAATACTACTAACTGATGGGGTAGTGGTGGTAGGGATGGTAAGGGTTGTTAGAAGGTTGGTCGTGTAAATCAATGGTTGTGTCGTGTAGTTGTTAATAAAAGCAAATTGATGATAGGATGGATGTAGAATAGTGTTTTGTGTAATTTCCTAAGTAAAGTGTAAAAAACAACAAAATGATGTAAATAATATTACAGGTTACGTAGGAATTTAAACCAAAATTAATTTTTTATGAATTCTTTAAACCGCGGAGGGGAAAAACAGAAAAAACAGAAAAAAAGACAAAGACAAAGAAAAAAAAGTTTAAAGTAATGGATGATTATTATATTACAATATACTTATATATATACACACATACAAATACAAATACAAATACAAATACAAATACAAATACCACACAGTTATCTATATATTAAAACATAAATCTTCTTTTTCTTTTTTTTTTTTTTTCACTTTCACTATTCAATTTTTTTTTTTATTTACATCTTATCAATCCTTTATCCATTTCATTTCATTCCACTCCACTTTGTTTATCTATTCCTTAGTGTATATTTATTCAACGTCAACGTCAACGTCAACTAATATTACTACTATTACTCCTATCACATACACACAAAGAAAAAAAAACCCTTAATGTCAACTATTGCAACCTTAAAACATCAACATATAATGTCATCTTCCAATAATAATAATAATAACCAACAAAACGAGTTTGATTTACTCGATATATTCTCAACAGATATCGACTTTGAGAAAGCTTATAATATGTACAATAATTTACAACAAAAGAACGCCTTGGGATCTTTTGAACAATTACAAAAAGTACAACAATTAAACCAACAATACACCAGCAACTTAATCAATCCACAATCATCAACTCAATTTCCGGATCAATTTGCTTATGAAAGAGCCCATATTTTAAATGGTCCTCAATCACTGCATCAACAACAAGGTCTTGTAAATAATTATTTGATGAAAAATTATTCCTTTACCAATGCTCATCAACATCAACAACAACAACACCAACACCAAGACGACAATGTTGCTGAACAAATAGACGAAGATGAAGAATTAGATGATGAAGATTTTGATCAATTCTTCACAAATACTGAATCAAATGCATTAGAGAAATTTTTAGATAATTTGGCAAACCCAATTTCAACTGGTGATCCATTACAATTTTATAATAGCAATAATGGTACCAATAGTGGTACTAATCATGAAATTGATTTTAATTTTGAAATGCATACTATGAAAGTTCCTCAACATTTAAAACCAAGACAGCAAAGTAGTGATAATCTACTACCATTACCAATTCCTTTACCACCACAATCACATCATCATCTTCCTCATCAACATGTTCAAAATAATCAACGTATACCATCATCAGCATCACAACAATATTCAACCCAATCTTCGTCACAATTACAATTACAACAACAACATATACAATTGAAGAAAGATTTAACTGAAGCATTTACTAATCCATCATCATCTACTACTATCACCACTAATTTAAGTGATTTACCATCCCCTAATGATACCATGAACCATAATAATGACCAATTCTTAACGAACCCAAAAATTAATCCAACCAGTACCACTACCAATACATCAGATAATAGTAATGTTAATAAAAGATCAAGCAAACACTTGATTACCCCTCCAACTTCAGGTGATGAACTGAAAAAGAGAATTAGCGATGAAGATGATGATGAAGACGAAAGCGATGAAGAAGATGATCTAGTTAAAGATGATACTGGAAATACTAGTGATAGTAGCGGTAATACCAAACCATTAAAGAAAAGAAGAAGATCATCCAATAAACCATTATTAAGTCTTGAACAAAAAAGATTAAATCATTCCCATTCCGAACAAAAGAGAAGACAATTATGTAAATTAGCTTATCTGAGATGTCTTGAATTAATTATTGATTTGGAAGCATTTAATAAATTACCTGAATTGAATGAAAATGAACGAAAATCAAAAAGAGCAAGAATTAATAAAGATGGTTTACCAAACTTGAGTAAACATAATGCATTGATTAGAATAAGTAATGAAATGATTTTAATTAAAACTATGAATGAAAATTTAAGAAAATTAATTGATAATTAAATAATGTATAATGGGGTATAGGTTTTCTTTTTTTAAATATGTTTCAGTTCTTTAGTTAATATTTTGTATAGAATTTGCCAATAAAATGAAAAACAAACGACTATAATTGTTCATACTATAACTTATTTGACTTATAACTCGTCTATGATAATAAGCTTCAATTTTTTTTTGCAGTTTCATAATTTGAATGAAATTAAAAAAAAATATCACATGCAATTTCATCTATTAATATAGTGTTCGTGTGGTTACCGAATTTGTAAAAAAAAAACAGGATTAGAGAACATTGTCTACATCTCATTAATATATGTGTATGTGTGTATATACGAATCGGTTGTAAATTTGAATTGCTCTTGTTTGTATTGTATTGTATGGTTGAACTTGGTGATGAACGAAAGAGTGGGGCTAGACTTATCGGATTTAATATTCTTTGTATCAGGAGGTGTGTATAACAATTATAATTATTTTTTTTCGAATTGTTTTTTAATCAAGAATTGCCGCAAAAAAAAGTACATAAAAATAAAATAAAATAAAACAATATTAAGCTTCAAATAAAATAAGAATACTGATTCAACAAATATTGGAATTTATATGGTTGTGATGATAGGTTAGGTTTCTATTTAGATATTAGTGACTGTTATTAGTTGCTATAATCCATTGGAATTTAATTGTCTTCCACCCAGACATACACATACAATTGCAAATTCTTATTCATACCAATGAATATATAGCTAACTCAATTTTTTGGTCTTTCTCAATTAATTTACATCAGTTGATGTGATTATATGGTTCTTCTCCAGACAAGATCCATATATATCTTGATCAAGAGTTGTGGTAATCTTGTTGGTTAGTAGATATTTATCAGAATTCTTAACAATTGGACATACAACTCGATTGCTTCCTCTTGTAGTCGCTGTTGCAGTATAACAGCATTTACATTTTGCCTAGTTTTCACCATTCCTCTATATCAAGTATTTTGCTAAAACTTTCACGCTTACGGAGAGATTACACACGTGACAATCGATCACGCTCTAGAAAATACGTGTATCAATTTTTTTTTTTCTGGTGTACAATTTAATTAATATTATCGGCTGTGTTAGAGATTACATATCTTAATGGGAATAGATTTGCATGACCAATCGAAGGCAAATACTTGAGGGAATTACGTAAGACAATATATCGTATATGTAACAATTGGTTAACAACAATAATAATAATAAAAAAGAGTAACAAAAAGGGAAAATAGGGAAAGAACAAAACCAAATAAAAAAAATTTGATGATGACGTTTGTTCTGAAAAATGACATATACCCAAAATTCTTTAGTGTTACGATACGATGCCGAATGGTCCAGGAGCTTCTCTCCCCTATTATTTAATAAAAATTGGAAAAAAAAAGGATGTAACGAAAGGGTTAATAATGCAAACGGAACTGCATGGGTTTTACTCCCCGTATTCCCTTGTATCTAGATTTATATAGTATTTCTATTGTCGTTTAAACCTACTACCTAGTTCTTTGGTTCTCGCCCCTCCCCTTACTAGTGTAAATGCATGTATGTCCGAAAGACAAGTAAAACAGGAGAAAAGAATGTGCGAGAAATTCACCGTGAGTGAGATTGAAGCAACATGTATTGTAATATAAAATAGTTTTTATTATTAAGAACAAATCGGAAACATAGAGCGATACGATATTATTTGTGATCTGATAAGATGTTCCGAGATGAAAAAGAGGAGAAACAAGATGCAACGTGTAAGACTAAAAAAAAAAGGAAAAAGAAGATAGGAAACAAACACAAACCAATGGCAAATATCAAAGGAGTAAAGTCAGTGAGGGAAACACAGAGAGAGAGAAACGCAAAGTTTAAGTTTTTCATCTCCCCCTATCATGGTGTCATCATTTGGTGTACAAGTGTGATCTACTGAAAAAGATAAGATGTTTTGATAAGCCACAGTGATAGGATAGGTTTGCTAGTTTTTGTCACATGAATTTTCTTTTCTTCTCTTTATCATTTGTTATAACTTTACTAAGAGACAATAAATATGATCTTTAATTGTTATCATTATCACCTACTTCACGTGGTGGTGGAGCTTGTGGTACGATTATTGCGTTTCAAGGTTTTTCTTTTATTCTGATTTGGTGGCAAAACAAAAAAAACAAAAAGAAAGTTTTACTTCCGCACATCTGACACAAAAGGAAACAAAGGAGAATGAGTGAGTGAGTAAGAGAGGAGAGACGATCAGAATCAGAATGAGAAGAGGGATGCCGGTTCCTGATTTGTGTTTTGTTTGATGTTACTGCAGCTAATGAGAAGGCAAAATGTATTTGTGTTGTATCAGTTCTTCGTATTCTACTACACACTCAACACAACATAACATAACACAACACAACATAACCCAGCTCAACATACCATTAACTATGAGCGATTAGTTATTACCAAAGATAGTAATAGATAGTTTAAAACCCACAAACATAGAATGAGAGCACTTAAAGTTACCGGAGTCAACACAGCTTAAACCAAATCAAATCAAAAAAAAAGAAAATAGAGATGACTATTGCACTTCGTAGTTACTGGTTATGTTGTTTATCTCATTTTCAAATTCTAGGAAATTTGTACAAAAGAATTTAATAAACGATTTATCAGTATTAATCCACACCAAACACCCACGCACCACACACTCACACACACACAAATATACATATTATCACAATTAATACTTGAAACCATAATTTCTCTTATTCTTACCTTTGATTTTGGTCTTGCAGTGATAACACTGACGTACTCTTGTTATATTCTTGTCCCCCTAGAGCTGTTTCTAGTACAACCTTAAACAAGGCGTAAAAAGGGAAATGTTGGGTAGTGTTGGTGTTACAATTTTCTGCTTTTTTGTAATTTTAAGTACTTCGTGTAATTACCAGTGTTACACAAAAACGCCACACATACGCTCCTCTCTCTCTCTCTTACATTTGGCATTCTCCTTTTCCTTCTCCTTTGTCTATTTCCTATATACAGGACAATTTTTGGTTTTTTTTAGTGTAATGTATCATAACATCAATATCCCCTCATAACTTGAATAATTTATATATAAACGACGGATATCTCCTTTTTTTTTTAAAAAAAATACACTGACACTTTAATCTGCCACCACCACCATTACTATTACAAGATGTCAAATAGTGCTATTAATACTACAGCTACTCCTACGATAAAGGAGACCCAATTATCAACTCCTACCCCAACTCCTACATCTAGCTCCACTTCTGCTTCTCCAAGAATTCTGTCATCATCATCATCGTCATCAGTATCATCATCATCAATTACTGGTCAACAACAATCTAAAATACCTCCACCTTCAATATTAACCAGTTTTACATCTATATCTCCAAGAAATAGTATCACTTCATTTAACAATAATAGACCTTCTCCAAATATTACCCTGAATACTAGTGGTAGCCCTCATCAACGTAATTATTCATTTAGTGAATATTCAAATGAGCAAATTATTGATTTAATGGAAAGGGAACAAGATGCTATCGTATTAAAATTAATGAAGGAAATTGAATTATTGAAACAAGAAAATAAATATTTAAAAATGAATAGTAACATATCATCATCAAATACAACCATATCGACAAATTCAACCACATTTAGTAACAATAATAATACTAATAGTAACAGTCATATTTGTGGTAGTTGTAATAGCAACATTGGTAATAATAATTCTATGATTGCTCCTATAATACCATCAATCCGTCGATCATCTTCATTATCATCAAGATCTTCTTCATCAAATAGCAATACCAATAGTCGAAATGGCAGTATTTCTACATTGATGACATCAGCCCCAATATTTAATTATTCATTTAGGGAGCGAGAACGTGAAAGAGAAAGAGAACGTGAACGTGAATCATCAAGTTGTAGTATTCATAGCAATACAAGTAGTAATGGTGGTAATAATTTGAATTCAATTGAAGCAGTTAAAAAACATAAAGGAGAATTCAATCCAAGTGCAAGAAGAATTAGTTTGAAATATGATGAAATGGTGGATGAAAATAGAAGTTTAAAAAGAGAATTGAAAAAATTACAAGGTGAATTGGAATTATTAAAGAAAACAACGGCAAATAATAATAATAGCAATAATAATAATAATAATAATAACATTGTTGCAGATAATAAATCAAAATAGGGGGATAAATTGGTACTGTTTATGAATATATTATTTATGTATACGTACATTATCAATATAAGTTATTATTTTCTAACTTAATTCATGTTGTAATAAAAGGTGGGGGAGATGAGTAGGAGTAGAAGTAGGAAGAGTGGTGTTGGTATTGGTAATTCTAGTTTTTTTTTTTTTTTTTTTTTTTTGGTTTGGTTTGTGAAGAAGGATTAGTATTTCTGTTATGTTTATAAACCCATATCAAATGAAGTGATTAACACTCATATCTACTCTATATGTGTATACGAATATATATAACCATAAAAACTCCTTGATACTTTAAATTATGAAAAACATGAAGAAAAAAAAATATATGCTAAATATTGCCAAACAGTATAAGCATCAACTACCCATTAATTTCAACAATGATTAAAATAGTATTAATAATTTGTATATTTTCAGGATTAACAATTTCATCTGATCTAACTTCAAGAATTCAATCCAAACTTATTCCATCTTCATTTGCTAATATTTTCGAAAAGCAAATTCCTCAACCTAATTCAATATCATCAAGTGTTGGTAGTACAACCACCATAACAACCCCTCATAATCATCATATTCTTTCTTCAACCAATAATAATAATAATAATAATAATAAGAATTCTTTAGATACAACTAACATAAAGGATATGCCACCTTCACCAATGCAATTCCCACCAAAATTGCCTTTTCCAAAATGGTTACATGATTTTACCGGAATGAATGAATGGCCTGATTTAGAACCTCCTTATATTCCGTTAGACTTTATAAATTTTGATAAAGTTGTTGATATTCCATTACATAAACAAGCGCAATGTTCGGATACAAAATTACGATCCCCAAATTCATGTTCATTTGATTGTTTTAATTGTGTTGAAGTTGATGATGTTTACACTTGTCCCAAACTTTCCCAAACTTTTGATGATGGTCCTAGTCCTCATACCCTTAAATTACTTGATGTTTTTGCTGAACAAGATGTCAAAACGACATTATTTACCCTTGGAGTTAATATCATTCGATTTCCGGAAATTTATCAAGAAAGTTATAAACGAGGTCATATAATGGGATCACATACTTGGAGTCATAAATTTTTACCCAATTTAAAAAATGAAGATGTTATAGCTCAAATAGAATGGTCAATTTGGGCCATGAATGCAACCAGTGGACATTTACCTAAATGGTTTCGACCTCCTTATGGGAGGCATTGATAATCGAATTCGGTCAATTTTACGTCAATTTGGTATGCAAGCTGTTTTATGGGATTTTGATACTTTTGATTGGAAAATGTTGTCAAGTGATGATACAAATGCAAGAAAAGAATCGGATATTTTACAAGATTTGAAAAAATTTAAATCACTTAAAAATGGTAAAGGTTTAATATTGGAACATGATGCAATTCAAAGAACAGTTGATGTTGGAATTGAAATTTATGAGAAAATTTTAAAAAATGAACAACAATTAACTGTACCTTTGTGTGTTGGTGGTATTGATTATATTAAGATTTTTCCTACCTGATATTAGTAAAATATCTGATAATAAATTGTATATTTGTATATTTGTTTATTTGTTGATTATATTCTTCATGTGATGTTGGAATCTGAATTGTTGCGAAAAGAAAATTAAGAAAACGATAAAAATGTCTCTCTCTGTCTGGAACACAAGTGGGAGCCCTGCGACATAATTATCCACAAATTTCATTGAACAATGGAGATTGTCTATGTAGACACACACACACAGACATATACAGTATATCTATATTCATTATGGTCATGGTTATGAATGAAAACAATAGGAATTTATATATAGATATATATGTGTATTTTTAAAAATTTTGTATACAATGGAGTAGGAGGGGTGAAAATAATTAACACACATACTTACATAAATACATTCACTAGATAAGACAAGGAAAAGTAGATAGATACATAATATGAGTTAATTAAATATAAATATAAATTTTTTCTAAAGATTAATAATACTATAGTAATAGTAATAATAATAAAAAAAAAACAAAGTTAAACAAACACAGTTAAGAAATAGTAAAAGGATGATAATGAATGATGACTAGTTAGTAATAATGAATAATAGTAATAAAAAAATGAATAACAATGTTTTGGAACCAAACTAACCTCTAGACTAACCTAACCTAACCTAACCTAATCTAATCTAACATAATCATTTGGATCTTGGTTTGAATTGGATTAAGAATGGCTGAGAAGGGGAGCTAGTAGTATTAGATTTAAGCAGATGCAGAGACAGTAGTTGGAACAGATTCCTTAATTTCATTAATTTTAGGGCTAACTTTGGATTTAGCATCATTAATGAATTCATCAGCTCTTTGTTTTGTTTGAGTAGTAAATTGATCAACATAGTCTTGAGTGGTTATTTTTAAAGGAGTAATGTAATCATCATTTAATTTAGTGATGGTTTTACTAGCAGTGTTATAACTAGCAGTCAAATTCTTTCCAATTACATTGGAAGTAGCGGTAGCGGTAGAAGCAGAACCATTAACACCAGATTGTAATTGCAATTCTTCGTTATAGGTATCAACAATGTTCTTTTGGATTTCAGAAGATTTATCAAAAGTAAAATTCTTCAAGTTGACCAAGATTTCTTTGACGGTGTAAACAATATTGTAGAATTCTTTGGTTGATTTATTTTCAATTGGGGTTAAATATTTGTTGTTAATTTCAATCAATTTGTCATCAATTGGACTGACATAAGTCTTACCAATTGAGTTCAAAGTTTGTAATGGAATCTCTAAAAAGTATTTGTCAAAAGTAATCAAAACTGAGTAGTATAAATTATCCAAATAACTCAAAATATCATAAATTGGGGTGATTGATAAGATGTTATTATTGATAAAGTCATACAATGGAATAAAGAAACCAGTGTAAACATAATTGATCAATGAAATGGACAAAAAGAAGCTGGTGACATGTTTGATCAAAGAGTATTGGTTGATGTGGTTAACAGTTTTTGAATTGAAAGATTGTTTTGGTTTAACCAATTGTTTGACTTTATTAATTTGTTCTGACATTGTGAATATATAATAGGAATTTCAAAAGGGAGGAGGGAATGGAAGTTGTGTAGTGTAGTGTAGTGTATATGAATGAAAAATGTGGATAGTAAAGTATATTCCTAAGTTATGTTCTATTAATCTATGAGATGAGATGAGATGATAAGGAATATGAGATTGATATTCTATAGTGAAGATAGATAAATAATGACTATAGATATTAATACAAATGAAAGAAGAAGAAGAAAAGGAAAAAGAAGGAAATTTTATTTTTTGTAAATTTTAGGAAAATTTAATTTGTATTTATACTTGATAAGCTGTGTGTTAATGTGTTAGGGTTTGTGTGTGAGTGTGAGTGGGTGGTAAGATATTACCACCAAGAAACGTTTGCAAACATCACTTATATAATCAGCACATATTCCATTATGTAAGAATACCTCCAAGTGGTGTGTTAACTTTTTTCTATTTACTTATTATCACTATGCATGACGGTTTATCTCATCGGACGTGTGCATTTGTTAAATTTGCATGTGATAATTTTTCATCAATTTCTTCTTCTTCTTACGCCATTCTTCGGACGTGTACAAATCACGTGTCGCTGTTTTTGCAATATAAACAAACGTTCCTTCCTTGGCACCAGCCTTCAACTTCAGCTTCATCAGCTTCATCATTTACAATCTACATCACCTCATAGGATATTACTGTGATGTAGTTTCAATTCAACCATCATTTTCATATCCCCTTTTTTATTTATTTTTTTTTTTTTAGTATTATGTTATCTTTCACTAGCAACAAGATTAAGGGATCATGAAATTTTAATAATAGTTACTAGCAAACAATTAGCAAAATAGAATAGAAACAAAAAAAAAAAAAAACTAAAAATACAAAGGAAGAATAAGCAATTTTCTTTATTAAAAAAAAAAAAAGACAAAACAGTTTATTTTCTTTTTCGTTATTATGGTTTAAGTGTGGTTACATATTTCAAACAATAAAGGCTGATACCACGTCTACAACCACATCTACAACCACATCCACATCCACGTCCTCCATCCACAATTGTAACCACACAATTACCAAACCATCGAATATCAAAAAAAAAAAAAAAAAAAAAAAAAAAGCAAAAACTTTGCTTCCAACTTTATCCGACGGCAATTCATATACTTAGCATATACGTAATAAAGCATGAGTCAATATGAATTTCAAACCCATATCGATATCATATTACCAATCCAAAAGAAATCATTTTGATCTTGTCATGTCTTTTAAATAGTTACGCATCACTCTTGTTCAATCTTCATGTGAATTACAATCATCTTGCATGTTTTTGACCCTCTACGAAATATAATTTCAACTATTTTTTTTTCTTCTACTTCTTATATTTAGCCTTGTCTTTGTCAATACTTTCCATTCTCTTTGTTTATTCTTCAAGCTCCGTCTGATAACTTTTTGACTTTGCTAGTAACTCTTTTTTTTTTTTTTTATTTTTTTTTTACAATTTTGTGTTTTTCGCAATTTAAATTCCGTTAACCATCTTTGAAACGTTCTTCAATTGTTATTGCTATTGCTATTTCTATGGTTATTGTTGTCTTATCTAGGTAATATCAATTGAGTACTATTACTTTACTAAAATAGATAGGAACGGATCTAAAAACAAACAAATGACACCACGGGTACATAAAAAAAAATAATAAACTCCTACTTTCCTGTGCCTTCGCGTTATCTCATTCTTTTTCCTCGGCTTGAATTTGAACAACCGAGAATTTCCTTCCTTTCTGTCGAGAAAATTTAAAATTGAGGCGATGTATCATTGATCCTCCAAGAGGTACATAAACATTGTTCCACACAAAAAAAATTAGTGTAGGATGATCTTCGTCTGATCCTTTTCTTTTTTGTAAATCCCTATTTCTTCCTTCCATTGATTCATTCTTTTCTTTCTTTCTTGTCCTTCATTTGCATTTACATTTGTCTTTTTTATTTTTACTTTTCGTGCATCGAGGATTGAATCTGTAACCAATATCAAAATCATACGTGTTCTTGTTATAGTATTGGTACGTTTGTTCTTCATTTTATTTACTTTCATTAATGAAAATTAATCTTATCCTTACTCCTTTTACTATTGCTTATTAATCTTCTTCCCTCCCTCCCCCCCTTCCCCTTCCTCCCTTGTTATGATTTGTTGTTGGCAATTTTTTTTCTTCTTCTCCCTATAGTACTGAATTCTATGTAACCTCATACACAATCTTACATATTTCTTTCATTCATTGTTTTCCTATCTTCTTGTTTCGTTTGTCCTATTCGGTATTATTTTATTTTATATTATTTTACCCCCTGTATTACCAAAAAGAATTTATGTATCGATTGCAAACACGGAAAAAGTAGGATTGCTGTTAAGAAATGTTTCATGGTCATCTTATATTGTGTGGGCTCTTACATTTTATTTATATTCCTTTTGCAATCGCGCACAATGAAACAGTAGATATATTATTATACTGTATTGTTATTCTCATAGATTCTCTTTCTATCTGTTATATTTTGATTTCGATATCTTTCGGGTATGTTTATTCATTGTTCGTAATTCTAAAGCTTCAATGGTTATTGATAATCCTAGGATAAATTTGAATATTTGTCATCATCATCACTCGTTTTATTAATGTTTGTATTATTATACCTTCTCCCTGCTCAAAGTCTTAAATATATGGTTTACCTTTTGTTTCTTCTAAATAACAATTCGATTGGAAATTTTCATGCATATTTAGGTTTATGAATGTTTTGTATTGTTTTGTAAATGGGTTCTGGGTTCTGGTTATGGTTTACGCGGTTGGTTTACGGTTTAGGGTTATGGTTCTGATTATTGCTTTTGACTTTGACTTTGAATTTGATACTTTTTGATTATATTCATAATCCTTTTCAAAGCGGGGATGGTAATAAAACTAAGAATTTAGAAATCAACGTAGGTCTTATTCTATTTTACATAAAACCTTGTAATCTTTTCTTATTCCGTGAAAAAAAAAGTTCATCCCTTGAAAATTGTCTCATTGTTAAATGTTGTTTTTCTTTTATTTATTTGGTTTGATCATCCATTCAAGCATCGATTGATTTATCAAAGTTAAACTTGGTTTGGGTTATAGAATAGTTGGGTCCTTATAAACATCTAGATCTCTGTATGTTGCCCTGCTTACTTCCCCTCTCTTTCTCCTTTTTCTTCACAATACAACTAGGGTATTCTTATTTGGGTGCAAAAACAAGGCAAAATTCAAAGGGATGTAAATAGTGCAATGTACCCGACCTTTCCTATCTTTTACAAACCACCCCTCCCCCCTCTTGTCATCAATTCTCTAATCAATTGTAATATATTAATTCAGTGAAAAAAAGTGTTTGCGCTATTATTGTTGTACCGTTATGAAGAAAAGGAAAGTTTATCTGTACCCAAAATATATAAAAATAAAAATAAAAATTCAAAACACCACAACTCTAAATTTACCATAACCACAACCGACAACTATGCACATATGATTGAATTAATTTATATTTCACATTTTTCATCCTCAATTTCATAAGATTATTATTACTTCTTGATATTTGTCTTGTCAATTATATATCAGATTGAAAATAACAACCGAACAACCGAACAAACGTTTAGATTTATCTCAACTTTAAGTAATACTACTGTTTAATTCCGATGGTGAAATATATTCCCTTCGGACCATTTCGTCCCACTTCATGACATGGTTATTATTTATTTCACATCTCTCTCTATCTCGTGAACTAGCAAATTATCACTAAAGTGTGATATACAACATACTCTACAACCTCGGCTCCAAACAATTGGGAATCCAAAAAAAAAAAAAACACTTTTAACTTAATACAAATAATAATAATAATAAGAAGGGAAGATAATATTTATATATCAAGATCCTACACCATAATTACTGTTGTTTACATTCAGGTGGTTGTTGCTTTTGTTTACCTTCATTATCTTCATCATCTTCATCTTCATCTTCGTCTTCATCGTCTTCACCTTCTTCATCAGAAAACTCATCTTCTTCATCACCTTCGAATTCATCAGGATAAGCAAAATCAACTGCATCCCCAGTAAACCAATCAATTGCTCTTGGAATTAATCTATCCTTTATTTCTTCACCCAATTGATAATCCAATTCTAATCTACCTTCCAATTCTTCATCAATTTCTTCATCTTCGTCTTCTTCTTCATCGTCTTCTTCATTATCATCCTCCTTGTTTTGATTATCTTCATCGTCTTCATCTTGTGCTGATCTCTTTTTTGGAGGCTTTGGAGGATCAAAGAAGTTGAAGAATGATTCAGTTGGAGTTAATTTTTCAATAGTTCTTGTTTGCTTGGTGGTCTTGTTTCTTTGTTTTCTTCTTTCAATATTTATAGTTGCATTGCTTTCTTTCAGTTTCCATTCAATTTCACAACCATCAGCATGATCATAAACAAAATCCCCACTATAACCTAATTCAGCTTGGTAATGATAAGTTTTAGTTAAAGTTTTGTTATTGAAAAATTCATTTTCTTTAAATTCAAAAATTAATTGGAAACCTGGAGTTTGTAAATATTGCATTCTAATATCAATCAAGTCTTGTAAAATTTCCAGATCTCTATCAGTGATGGTTTCTTGAACAGTGGACAAGTTTTCCAATGCAGTCAACCAGAATCCTGGAATACCTGCTGGAGCAGATTCACCTTCTTCTTCTTCTTCTTCCTCTTCCTCTTCGTCTTCTTCTTCTTCTTCATCATCCCTTTCTTCTTTTTCTAATTGTTCACCTTCTTCAATTTCTTCACCAGTAGGTTCCAATTCACCGTTGATGATTTGTTTTCTTTTCAAATATAATGGTTCGTATTTCTTGAAGAATTTCTTTTCCAATTCCAATAATTCTTTTTGGAATTCAGCTTCTAATTTCATTTGTGATAATTGGATTGATTTCAAACCAAAGACTCTATTCTTGACAGCTTTTGGTAAATTATCAACATAGCTGGATTGTTTACCAATCAAATCACCTAATTTACCTTCAATCATACTTAACAAGGCTGGGTTATTAGCCAATATTTGACGAGCATCAGCTCCTGCTGGTAGTTGATCTTCATTGATTTCTTCGATGGTAGAAACTGTAGGTGGTTTTGATTTCATATATGAATTGGTGACACTAGATGGAGTGTTTTGTGGAGTTGGAGCTTTAGAAATATCACCGTTTTTCTTCTTAATAGGTTCAGACATTGTTGATAGTTAAATATATATAATTTCTGTTGGGAAATATTTTTTTATTGCTTTTTTTTATTAATTAAATAAAAAAATCAGTTGATTTGTGATAGATTATAATATATATATCTGTGTATATATGTATGTGGAGTGTGTGTGAAGTAATGAAAATATATGTATATATATATATATAGATGAAGGGAATATATGTTTTAATTCCGATGGTGTATGGTTGGTTGGGTTATTGATTGATTGATGGATTAAATGGAATAATGAAATGGATGAATGGCAGATGGATGGGTGATGATGGTTTTTTTTTTCTTCTTTGTTGTCTCTTTCGTTAATGAAGAGAAGGTAGTGTAAAATACAACAAAATTCCCTACAAGGATAAATTAATTTTGTAGTGTGTTTGAGTGTGCCATTTGATTTTTGTTACTAGGAAGAAGTCGTGTCCCTTTTCCAATCGTTTTTTTCTTCATTTTCCTCCTTTCTGCCACCTTGTTTTCTCCTCCACGTCTTATTTTAACCGCTATGGAATACAGATCATGTGTTTATTATCACGTGACAATAATATAGTGGAGAGAAGTTGATTGGAATTTCACTACATTAATGATCACTTGTATTATCAAACATTTAATACGAGTCATTTGTTCAGAGTTATCTACAGTGATGTTATTTTAGATGTTGTTTGTATGAACAATAATAAACAAACAAATAAATTTTATATATTTAACAAGCTAGATGTTTATAGATGTTAGTAATAGTAAAATTGTCAAAGGATACGAACATACAGGTTTACGTGACCTCATGATAAAGACGACTTTAAGATTAAAGGAATATTTTCAATGGTATTTAAGGATTACAAACTTTCAAAAGAAAACCCTCCAACCATCCCTATTATTCAAGCCGACTCCTCACTATAATATATCAAAGTCGTAAAGGAAGCAAGAAAGAAAGAAAAGAAGAAACCTTTTTTTTTTCCGAAAAATTTTCGTTGAGGAAAATTCGGGCTTTTGTAAACTTTTGATATAGCGCTACCAAACTTTCAAGTTTTTTTGTGAACAAGGTATGTATTGTTATACATAAGTATTGTTGATTAGCTATATAAAATATATAAAGAAGAGGATATTCCTATGCTCTTAAATAGTGCGTAGGAATTCAAGAGATGAAACATAAATAGAGGTGAAACAGAGTTGCAACAGACATGAAACAGAGTTGCAACCGAGATGTGAAACACTTGGCGTTTCACTAGTGAGAGGTGAAGCTATAAAGCTATCACGTTAAAGTACTACCTGACATGTATTATTTATTAAAATACACCAAATGAGATTGACAATTATGGTGTCCCTTTCTTAAAAGAAACTAAACCAATATACAATCCAAGGAGATGAAAAAAAACAAAGAGTGTGACAATTTGAATATTACAATTAAATAGAATGATTAGTATAACTGTAAAAAACGATAGGTATTAAGATTTCCTAATATAAATAAATAAGCTAGATAATCGGAAAACCAATGCATAGTTGAGATAGAAGTGAAGATCAAAAAAAGTAGCCTCTAAATTGCGTCTTCCTAGTCACTGGTTGACACTTTACAATTCCTCTAGTATATAGATTAGCTATCTGCATGGGTTTAAAGAACAAACAGAAGAATAATACTCGTATTTTCAGAACTTCCATGCCGATATTCTTTTCCTTTCTCTTTTTCGATTTCAATTTGTTGATTTATAAGTATATATTTAATATGCTCTAAGATTACAAGTAGTACAACCTTCGAACATATTATGCTATATAATGATACAAATTTCTATCATCGTTATCACGTTTCAAATATTCTTTATCAATCAAATCTTCTATTCTCTGCTTTATCAAAATCACCAGCGGTGAAAATCTAGTTATTTGTTTCATTAATTCTTCAATCAAATCATTATGCTTAATCTGTTGACGTGATTTTAAAATTCTTACTATCGCTGCACTTATTTCAAATTTTCTACCTTCTATTATATTCTGTTTAACCTCTTCATCTTCTTCTTCCTTTTCTGTTTTTTTGACCTTATTGGAAGTACCATTATTGCTAGTTGTTGCTGTCGATGATGAGGATGAGGATGAGGATGATGAAGCAGATACAGTCAATACTTTGACTTTAACCGATGGTGATTTAAATTTCTCGTTAAGTTTAAACACATCTGTATCCTTAACATCTTTAGTCATGGGTATTTTTATCAATAATCTCAGTTTTGGAGCCACAGCAATTGATTGTAAATGTCTTTTCAATTCCGATTTTGGTATACCAGTTAATTCTTCAATTTCCAAATAAGTAAATTGCTTGTCTTCTTTAAATGCCAGAATTGAATCAACCAGCTGGGGACCGAAAAGTAACATAATTATACCTGCATATGTAGATAGATTAATTTCATATGTTCTTGAAGGATAAGTTATCCTTAAATCCATGGAACCAAACTTGGGTGACCAGTATAATGATTTATTATCATTTTTCTTACCATGACTCCAAAATTCTTCAAACTCCTTAATTGTATTTCTCAATTGTTTTGGCCATTTGAATGGGGTGTTTTGATTCTCAGTTTTACTAAACCATTGATAATCTTTAGTCATTGACTTGGGCCAATCTGTAACATTACAAATCTTCAAATCCAATTCTATAAGATCGGTACTGGTTGTGCTATTATTAGTATGCTTTTGTTTGTTCAAATATTTCTTCCAATCATTGGTGGTGTCTCTTGACAGTCTAATATCTCGATTCATTTTGATAACTTTATCTAATGATGAAGCCCCCATTTCATCACTTAAAGTGCCCAATATAATTTCTTCAATATCCTTATTTGATGTCGATGATGAGTTTGATGTTTTGGAGTTTAAAAATCTTTTGGCAAAATGATTGGCATAATTAGCTTCAAATGCATCTTTATCTTTAATAAATTTTAAGAACTGAATTGAATTATTAATCAATTCTTCTGTTTGATCTCCTGATTTCAAGGATATGTCTTTACTTGAAGAACCAGTTTTGGTCAATTGTTTAATATAATAATCCATATAAACAGATAACAATTCCGATGCGTTAACAGAAGAAACAGATGCATTACTATTACCGCCACCACTGCCACCACCCCGTTTGTTATTTCCATTAATGAAATCTCTTAATGCAAACGTGATTGTTTGTTCAATCATTAGATTCTCATCAAATGAATTTTTCCACACAAGTAATAATTGGTCACGATATTTCAACACTGTTTCAATCCATTTGGTTGCAAAGGAGGAAGAATTCATCGAAACTGGCTTTTTGTTATTCACATTATTAATTGATGCCTTGACGTAATCCGGTAAGGAATTTCCTTGCACAATGATAGCTTCTTTCATTCTTAATCTTAATAACTGGTACTCTTCGCCATCATACCTCCCCACTAAATTGTACAACAATTTCAAATCTGCGTAATGGTATGTTTCGACATTTGTTTCCTCAAATATATTGGAAATGACTGGTTTCAACCAATATTCCAATCCTTGATTTGGCGATAGTATCATTCGATCAATTTTATCTTTAATCATTATATTGTTCATTAATTCGACCAATTTAGGATAAGTAGAAGGAGGTAAATAAAATCTAACTCTATTGTCTTCATCTTTTATAAATTGTGTTGTTGATTGTAAATATTTTGTCCCCAGATTATATGCAATATATTCATTTGATAACGCTTGAAATGAATCTTCAGAACTTTGTAAAAATTTAGGTTCGAAATAAACTTGATAATAAGAATCCCCATAATAATATTCCGTTGATCCAGTTGATGATTGCTCCACTAGTAATTCCATCATATTTATGATTTTGGTTATATACATGCTTGATGTAATCACGGTACCGAGTCTGCTTTTAGTGATTTCTTTGATAACAATATCAATCACTTTAAATCCAATTTCATGATGGTTACATTTAATAACATGATCTTTGAACAACATTATCCCCAAATCATAAATCAACAATTTCTTATTTTCCTTCACGTAAACTCGATTCAAATACATCAATACATCACTGATAAATTTCATAGATTGTAAATGATCATTCCATTCTTGAATTAATGATTGCATAAATAATTCATGATTTGCCGATAATGAAATTAAATATTCTCTACGTTTTAATAAATGGGATTTAATAGATTCACTAACATTATCATACAATTTGGTTCCGAATTTTCTCAAGACTAACACGTAGGCTTTTCGATATAGTTGTTCATATGATAAATTTGACACGTTTTTATTCTGGATTTGTGCAATTGCATTCGATAAAATCTGCCAATTCTTATCGAAATCAATGATGGAGTCGGTAGTGGAATTTTCAGATAATGATGATGAACTAATCAACGATTTTCTAGGTGGTCTAATCTTCGACCTTCTACCTCCTGGCGGCATCATGGTATCGGTAGTTTTGTCTTAGTAATAATAATAATAATATTCGTCGCAACGAATTGTAGGATGTATATATATATATGGGCTAAGTATATACCGAGAACGATCTTCTCTCTGTTGTCTGTTGAGTGAGCGTGTTGTGTGAGTTTGTTTGGAGAGAATGGGAGACAGAGCCGAATGTCGTGGGAAAATATCTCATCTTTTCCTCTTTTGTCCGACATTCAATATACGACATTATAACGCCGCAACGGGTTTCCCAATCCGGCCGTTTCTCGTTCTACCTGTTCCGCTTACAAAATATTTTTATGTAATTGGTCAAAAGGAAGTTTTCGCCGTTTTCGCTCCTTTACCGGAGCGTTTTTTTCCCTTAATATTCCTTTTCATTTACTTTGTGTACACACCGTCTGAATAATGAAAAAAAAAAAAAAAAGAAAAAATTGTATGACGCATACAAATGAAGTTCCGTTTCAATTCATCAACTATATAAAAATACACAGAAAAAACCGACACCTGACTGAAGTGAAAATTTTCCAAAACCTTTTACTTTTATTCTATTCATTGTATACTCCACACCTTCCACCATCCCTCCCCACATACACTCAAACACATTAATCATGTCACCAAAAACCTTGTATGATAAAGTCTTTGAAGACCATATAGTCTACGAAGATGAATCCGGATCCAATTTATTATATATCGACAGACATTTGGTTCATGAAGTCACTTCTCCACAAGCATTCGAAGGATTAAAGAACGCTGGTCGTCCAGTTAGAAGAACCGATTGTACTTTAGCTACAGTTGATCACAACATTCCAACTATTTCCCGTGCTAATTTCAAAAATGTTGATACTTTTATCGATCAAGACGATTCCAGATTACAAGTTAAAACTTTGGAACAAAATGTTCAAGATTTTGATGTCACTTATTTCGGTATGTCCGATGATAGACAAGGTATTGTTCATGTTGTCGGTCCAGAACAAGGTTTCACCTTACCAGGTACCACTGTTGTTTGTGGTGATTCCCATACTTCTACCCATGGTGCTTTTGGTGCTTTGGCTTTTGGTATTGGTACTTCTGAAGTCGAACATGTCTTGGCCACTCAAACCATTATTCAAGCCAAATCCAAAAACATGAGAATTACTATTGACGGTGATTTGTCAGAAGGTATCACTTCTAAAGATTTAGTTTTACACGTTATTGGTGTTATCGGTACTGCTGGTGGTACCGGTTCTGTCATTGAATTTGCCGGTAAAGCAATTGAAAACTTGTCAATGGAAGCAAGAATGTCTATTTGTAATATGGCCATTGAAGCCGGTGCCAGAGCCGGTATGATTAAACCAGATCAAATTACTTTTGATTATATTAAAGGTAGACCATTAGCTCCAAAAGGTGAACAATGGGAAAAAGCTTTGAAATATTGGCAAACTTTACATACCGATGAAGGAGCTAAATTTGATTATGATATTAAAATCGCTGCTTCTGATATTGTTCCAACCATTACTTGGGGTAACTCTCCTCAAGATGCTTTACCAATCACTGGTAAAATTCCAGATCCAAGTAAAGTTTCCGATCCAATCAAGAAATCCGGTATGGAAAGAGCATTGAAATACCAAGGTTTGACTCCAAACACTCCATTGAAAGATATTAAAATCGATAAAGCATTTATTGGTTCTTGTACTAATTCTCGTATTGAAGATTTAAGAGCTGCTGCTGCTGTTGCCAAAGGTCACAAAAAAGCCGATAACGTCAAATTGGTTTTAGTTGTTCCAGGTTCCGGTTTAATTAAAAAACAAGCCGAAAAGGAAGGTTTAGACAAGATCTTTGAAGCCGCTGGATTCACTTGGAGAGAAGCTGGTTGTTCCATGTGTCTTGGTATGAATCCAGATATTTTGGATCCAGAAGAAAGATGTGCTTCCACTTCCAACAGAAACTTTGAAGGTCGTCAAGGTGCCCTTTCCAGAACTCATTTAATGTCTCCAGCTATGGCCGCTGCCGCTGCTATCAAAGGTCATTTCACCGATATCAGAGAATTCGATTACATAAACAACGACCAAGCTTCTATTTCCATTGAACAAGAAGTTGAAGATAAGGAATTACAAGATGCCGTTTATGAACATGAAAAAGAAATTGTTGAAAGTACTCCAGGTACCGAAGCTGAAAGAACCAATGATATTCCAAAAGATGAACCAGAATTCAAAAAGGTCAAAACTGATGCTCATGAATCTGGTGCTGATAATAGTTTTACTGTTTTAACTGGTATAACAGCTCCACTTTACAAAGCCAACATTGATACCGATGCTATTATTCCAAAACAATTCTTGAAAACCATCAAGAGAACTGGTTTGAAAAATGGGTTATTCTACGAATCCAGATTTGTTAAAGATGCAAATGGTAAAGATGTTGAAACTGATTTCGTCTTGAATGTTGAACCATACAGAAAAGCTGAAATTTTATTAGTCACTGGTGATAACTTTGGATGTGGATCAAGTCGTGAACACGCTCCTTGGGCATTAAAAGATTTCGGTATCAAAAGTATAATTGCCCCATCTTTTGGTGATATTTTCTATAACAATTCCTTCAAGAATTTCTTGTTACCAATTAGAATTCCACAAGATGTTATTGAATCAAAATTAATTCCAGTTGTTAAAGCTGGTCATAAATTAACTATTGATTTACCAAATCAACAAATCAAAGATGGTGAAACTGATGAAGTTTTGGTTGAAAAATTCGACGTTGAAGAATTTAGAAAACATTGTTTAGTTAATGGTTTGGATGATATTGGATTAACTTTACAAAAGGAAGAATACATTTCCAAATACGAAGCCATGAGAAGAGATAGATTTTCATTCTTAGAAGGTGGTTCTAAATTAATCAAACCAATTAAGGGTACCAAGAAGAGTATTTACGGTAACAAAGCCCAAGAATGGTAAGCAACATTTAAATCATTGTGTTTGTGTGTGTGCGAGTGCTTGTTTGTTTGTATAATAGTACATGCTAAAACCAAATATCATCATCATATCATTTATATAGTGTAATTATTAATAATAATACAGAAAACAAAAAAAAAAAAATAAAAACTAATCGTCTATAAAGTAAATATACATAAAAGAAAAAGAAATTTAGAATGTAATAGTTAGTTGTGAAACAACTTAATCAGCTCTTTCGTCCATGACTTGTTTCACTGGTTCAGAATCACAGTATAATCCATGTTGTTGAATATACCTAATGACGGAATTGGGCAACAAATATTGTACTGACATTCCTCTTCTGATAAACAACCGTATTTTTGTTGAAGAAATATCATTATAAATCAATTGTTTAATAACCATAATATTCTTACGATGTTCATATAGTATATCATGACTCAATAAGAAACTTCTAACATCGGATCCGGTTCTTTCCACAATAAGACATCCATATTTACCTAAAATATGATGTAAATCTTGATCAGCCCAAACATCTGGTTCTCCCATACTTTCAATTAAGTCACCACCAGCTAATAACATTATCTTGACACCTCTTTTTTCACCCAGTCTTGTCATTATACCCCCTCGTTTAATATTTATTTCTTCATTAAAATGGTCCAATACCAATGCAGTTCGGGTATATTTCGGTTGTAACGATTCCCAAGCATCCACCATTAACCATGATGATGTTCTTTCACATGCCAATTCACACATTCTCACACGATGATGGGCAGGTGCCAATCCTTGTTTTTTATAATTGGAAGAAACTGGGGAATAATAACCACCAATAACTTCAAATCTAGTTTGTTCCATAATTGAATCCAAGGCCATTTCAAACATTCTTAAATGTAAATAGGTAATTGGAGAAAATGATCCACATGCAACTATAACCAATGGATGCTTTGTATCGTCAGTTAACGTAGTGGCTAATCTATGAGTTGGAAATTTGTAATCTTGTAATTTAGATGCTTGTCTTTGAATACCATGAGGGACTTCTTCTAAATCAGCAATTTGTGATGATCTAACTTTTATTGATGGGGGTAAGATCACAACTTTATCTTCCTTTTCGTCTACTTGATTGTCAATTTCATCTTGTGCTGTATCCTGTTTAATTTCATTTTCTTCATCAGATGAAGAAGAACTAATCAAGTCGGTATGTTTCCTGGGTATTTTTGAATGGTATTTACCTTCACTGTCAGAAACAATTTGATTGCTATCATATGATTTGGAAGAAATTACCGGAGGTCTTGAATTGAATGACGGGTGGGGAGCGGGTGTGTCTACACCTTGACCCAAATCTTCCAATACAAACGGCTGAATAGGAATATTGTGGGGAATTTTATGAGATGGAGCAGTAGGTTCAATATTCTTATTTAAAGAAGGTGGTGTAAAGTTGGGGTCATTCGTTGGATCCATTTTCTGTCAAAAAATTATTTAGTAAAAAAAAAAAAGCAATTGTGGTGGTAATAACGGTAGTGGCGGTTGATGATAATACTCTAATGAATATTTAAATTTGCTTGTTTAGTAAGAACTTGTGTGTAACAAATAATAATAAAAAAGCAATGTGATAAGGAAAACAGGTATACACAGCTTTGGTTGTAGATTTTGATATATGTATGTGTATTTATATATCCAATTGGGTGGGTATTAGTGTTTGTGTGTATAAGCAGAAGTTGAACTGGAAAGTGTGAACTAGAAGTTATAAGTAATGGTTTGGTATGGGAACGGTGGTGTGAGTCAAAAAAAAAAAAAAAAAAGAAAAATTTTTCTCAGTGTGTGAGCCTTAAGAGTTTTGTGTTCTGCCCTTTTCCTTCTTTATTTCTCTCCTCCCAAAAGCTTATGCGATATTAAATTGAAATCAAATGAAACCACACAAATTAAAGAAGAAGAAAAAAAAAATTCTTCGGTGTAAATTCCGGCGGTGGTTCCTGAGATACAACGACCAAAAATAAATTAAATTAAAATGAACCAAAAACAAAAGAAACAGTGGTAGGGCTAGGTTGCTCTTGTAATTCGTGTACAATATTGAATATTGGTTAAGGGTTATTTTTTTAGTAATACAATAAAATAACAGAAGCAATAAAAATATCTAATGGGGAAGTCGGATGTTATTTATACTTCTGTGGTTGTGGTTATGGTGGGGGCCCCGATAATGAATGGAATATTATGGAAAGAAATCAATTACCACCAAACCGAAACCGAAACCCAAATCCAAACCCAAACCCAAACCCAAACCCAAAAAAAAAAAAATAATGGTGCCAATGCACGCGGCTTCCCGTTCCAACTGCTGTGCGTCAATCTTTGTTTACTGTAGAGGGGTAAGCAATCAAACAACTCCACTTTATTTCTTGCTTTGTCTCTCTCATCATTATCTCCTTCTCGCAGTTATGGTTTAAAGTTCGGTGTATAGCTAAATTTCTATGGAGTTAAGCACAGTTACAACTACAACTAAAACTACAACTACAAAGAAATGGGAAACTAGGTTAGTAATACTTAATATGTGAAACCACATGTTCTTTGGTAATAACTCTGATGATGTATGTTTCAGTTAAAGTCACGCGGGACTTAAAGTAGCATGCTCCTTCCCTTTCTGTAGCAATATTTCAACTGTAAAGGAAAAAAATGTGCATAGGATATCTCGGCTTTCGCTTTGGCTCTGCCTGCCTATTTGCTACCAAATTTTGTTAGTAATTCTAAATAATTGGTATTCACACACATCTCACCTTACCACTTATCTTAATTGGCCCACCATAACACGTTGTTCCCTGATTAATCGCTAGTTCTTAACCTGGTCAGTAAACACGTATCACCTGTTAATTATTTGATAAGTGATTATTCTATTGACTGTCTTTTAATACTAAGCTCCGATTCCCAAGGAAAAACCCCTCCAATCAATCAAGCAATAGAAAAAAAAATATTCTTTGACTGGCCCGAAACTCGTAGAACAAGCGAGAACAAATCAAACGCTGTGAAAAATGCTAATACGGGGCGACGGATCTATTCAACTATCACCAACAGCTATCTAGCTAAACAATGAACCCATCATCAGCATCTGTAACCACCAAAATAAGACCAGCTAAGAAGTTAATGACAGCTACTGGCAAATGTTCCACTGAAGGTATGGCTTATGGTACATGTGTTTTGAATAACTATACAACCATTAATAAAGATTTATGTGCTAAAGAATTTACCAAGTTCAAATCCTGTGTTTCTGAACAATTAATAAAGAAATAGATGCAAAAGAAACTGTCACCCAGGAGAAATAGACCCATGACACCCACCCATGACACCCACCCATGACACCCACCCATGAAAGACACCCAGATTTTCAACAGAATGAAGAACAGCACCTCATCTCGATCTGGACTCGTCTTTCAACATCTTTTGCAATAGGATTCAAGATTGGACTTAATTTGACAAGTAATTTAATTCCGATAAACACATATTGATAAGTCTTAGGTTAGTAATCATTCTATATATTTAAAGAAAGATATAAATTAATACATTTCAATTTACTGTGTCACGTGTATAACATCCTCGTGATCCAATGAAAAATTACAATTTTCACATGTAAACTTAGCAACAAACATTGCAGCACGTAGAAATTTATTATTACAAGCTTATCCCACAAAATTTAAAATGCATATTGTTTATCACCAATCTAGTTAGATTACCTTTTAGGTTTGATTCAGTTCTCTGTTTGCGTCTTGATTGACTTTATCGGTAACCAGTTTGGTTTCTATAGTTGGACTGGCTCTCGTTGATGCAACACTCAACCTTTCTGTGTCATGCGAAGTCCCCACCCCCCGCTTTCTTACCAACTTGGAAAATAGAAAAAAAAAAAGGAAAATAGAAAATAACGGCAATCGAATTACCTGTTTGTTCATCACTTAATTTCCAACCATTTTTTTTTGTCATCCCTTATATTCAAGAGTTTCATAAACAACTCCATCTCCTACTATTCTTGCAATAATGGTCAACATATCTAAATTGACTGGTTACAATAAGCAGGATATTAGGAATATTGTGCTATTGCTACAAGAGTTTATCAAAACCTATAAGGACAACAAGATCAAACTCAACTACCAGAGCAGACCTGTAATTTTATTCTTAAGTACGTTAATTGCAACTGCTGGTATTGGTATCTTTTTCACTTTTAAAAGCATCGTTTCCAAATATAATGAGTACCTTTTAAACAAACGATTACGACGTCCAAGCCTTATTCGTCAATCATCAAACATTTTGAAAAATGGATCCCGAGAAATATTCATTCTGAAAGGTAAAGGCAAAGTGACAAGAATAATTATTCCTAAAGCAAATAACGACCAGTATGCTGCAGATAAATATCTATACAAGGATTTCGCTAGAAATGAACAAATATTACAGCAACAAAAGGGAAGATTGTTCAATTCTAGGTTTTTGAATCAATTAACAATTATTTGGAAGATTTTGATCCCCAAATTCTATTGCCAAAATACTTCACTATTACTATCACAATGTTTCTTTTTGGTTTTTAGAACCTGGTTATCGTTACTAATTGCCAAATTGGATGGTCAAATTGTTAAAAATTTGATTGCTGCCGATGGTAGAAAATTTTCCCGTGATTTGATCTACTTTTTGTTAATTGCATTTCCTGCTTCTTATACAAATGCTGCAATCAAATATTTAGAATTGAGATTGGCATTGGGATTTAGATCAAATCTTACTAGATATATTCATGATATGTATTTGGATAAAACCATGTCATATTACAAAATAGGATTAACGGGTTCCGATATCCAAAACATAGATCAATACATTACCGAAGATGTCACCAAATTCTGTTTATCATTATGTTCTTTGTTTTCTTCTATGGGGAAACCATTTATCGATTTGATATTCTTTAGTGTTTATTTGAGAGATAATTTAGGAACAGGGGCCATTATTGGTATATTTGCAAACTATTTTGCCACTGCAATTATGTTGAAAAAGGCCACTCCAAGATTCGGGAAATTAGCTTCGCAAAGAACCCATTTGGAAGGGGTATATTTTAATCAACAGTTGAATATAATGACCAATAGTGAAGAAATAGGTTTCTATAAAGGTTCAAAAGTGGAAAAGTCCAAGCTTGCAGAGAATTTCCAAAAACTAATGGATCATATGTCCAAAGAAATCAACTTATCAACCAGCTATGCTGCATTGGAAGATTATGTTCTTAAATACACATGGCTGGCCTGGGGATATATCTTTTCTGGACTTCCGGTGGTGTTGGATGTGCTTTTTCCTAAGGAAGACTCAAATCATGCACATGTTGCTGATATTGGTGATGATTATCATGGTAACGGACACGGACATGCTAATAGTGGTAATGGTGGTAATGATGAAGACACCAATTCCACCACTGAAAATATGAAGTCTTTTGTTACAAATAAACGTTTATTGTTGAGTCTTGCAGATGCAGGATCTAGATTGATGGTTAGTTTGAAAGAAGTCACCACCTTAACTGGTATAACAAATAGAGTTTTCAATATGTTGACCCAACTCCATCGAGTCCATGATCCAAAATTCGATTATGGTGATAAATATGGTTTGGCAGATATTCATGGTACTTATCAATTGAATTATGATGGTCTAAGATTGGAACATGTGCCAATAACAGTTCCAACTCAAGAAGGTTCATATGCAGATCCATTAATACCTGATCTTACATTTGATATCAAAGGTAAAAACTTGTTATTTGTTGGTCCCAATGGATCAGGCAAAACTTCTGTTGCTAGGGTATTAGCAGGACTTTGGCCCTTATATGCTGGATTGGTACTGAAACCACTGGATCTTTTTTTCAACCCTCAAAAGAGTTATTTCACTATCGGAAGTTTACGTGATCAAGTTGTTTATCCAAATAGATCAGAAAGTGCAACTAATGATCAAATTTTTCATATATTGAATAGTGTGAATTTGGATCATATTGTTAAACGTTATGGATTGAATCAAAATTTAGATTTTGGTAAAACTTTAAGTGGTGGTGAGAAACAGAGATTGAGTTTCGCAAGAATATTATACAATAAACCAAGTATTGTAATTCTTGATGATTCCACATCTGCTTTGTCTCCTGATATGGAAGTATTGATGTACCAAGTGTTACAAGAGTACAAAATTAATTACGTAACTCTTTCTAATCGTCCTTCCCTTAGTAAGTTCCACGATAAAGTGTTTGAAATATAAATTGTATGTTTTTTTTTTTATTTATTTATTCATAACTATATACTCATCAGAGTGATTTCTATCAATTGTAGAAAATGTATTTATCACATGCAATTTGAAATTTGAATCACGTTTTCTAAAACAGAAGAAGTCTTCTCGTGGACATTTACGAAATTTAAACTTCAGATTAATTGAATAAAATCGTACGATTTAATTTTCTACGTTGCTCATACTTTAATTAGACTTCCTGATGTCATGTGTAACGCAGACCGGAAAAAAATCCCCCCCCAATTTGCTGTACTTTAAATATCGCAAGCATTGTTTTTGATAATGGTTATGTAACAGGACAAAAAAAAAGAACTGAAAATTAGTTTCAATTAGGTTTCTGTTTTACGAAGGCTCATCAATAATAACAATATGGTTATGATGAAGTTGATCCTATTGTTTAAGGGAAATAAAAAACACCGTTGATGTGGAGCGAGGCGGGGCGGGGCAGAGAAATGGTATGCATTGCAAGTGATAGATATATATGACCGGATTTGTCCTTTCAAGAATGATTTTTAAATAGCATATTAGTGTATTATACATTTTGATAGAATCATAGAATTGGAGAGTTCTATAGAAAGTATATATTTCAACTTTTTTGGAACTTGAGAAAAGAAGTATCAATATTAAAAGAAAGGTTCTTCTCTTGCTGTCAGGATATCTAACACAATTTCTATACTGTTCAATTCGAGTATTACAATTTCTTTTAGTAGAAATAAGCAAACGTAAATGATTTGACCATTGTAGATATGCATTTTCAGGTTCTTTCATTTCGTTAATAATAAAACAGATAGATAATTATTATAAAATCACATTCTTCAAAATCTGGTTTGTTGGGTGATTAATTTTGCAATCTTCCCATGTATCTGAAATTGTTGATATGATCAAATATGTAAAGTCACTCATTACTAACCCTTTCAGATTATATTATTTTTCCTATTTATTGACTATACCAAGGATTTGAACAAACGGACGATTATCAAGTTTCATTATCGCCGCCAACCCCCTTCTCCTTTCAAATTGTCAATCAATATGTGTCGCAAAACAAAAATCCTTTATAAGCGAACACCGAAATTTTATTTCCTTCTTTCGTTTGTTGTTGAGTTAAATTTAGCCTAAGAGATCAAAGGTTTAAATTTCGGAATAATTGCATTTTGAGAAGGGTCATATATCTTTATTATCAGATAAAAATAAATTAAATAACAAAGCAGCATGTACATTCTCTTAAAACTATCCTAATATTGAAATTTCAGGTAATGGAAATTACTTCTAAAATTGATTGATTAAGATAATTTTTATTAGTTGATTTCTAATATCAGTGAACACCAACGACATCATTAATGCAGTTCTTAAGGGGTATTACACATTTTCAGTTTACTTCTATAGCAAATTGAACTGGGGAGATTTCTTAACATTGCTGTTTGTAGTAAAATCTTTTAAAAGGTAATTACTGTATAATTAATGAAAGAATTGTGCAAACTTACTCATGACCAAAGAAAATATAACTGCTTTCTAAAATTTCGGTAAACACACATTTCTCAAAATTGTCATTTTTTTCTTTTTGCTTTTCACTTTTTGCAGTCTTGCATCATTTTTGTTTTGTGTTATTAAATGCAAGAGAAGTAAAAATAATTTGAAGTCTAAGTTTAGGGTTTTTATTTTGTGCCCATTCCCTACATCATTGCCACAAAAGCCAACAATATTGCGTATGTGATATTGTTGGCTTGAAGAGTGTCTTTTTTAAAAAAAAAACTCTTTTGGTTGAAATATCTCATAACCCAAAAAAAATGTTATGAGCGATGGAATAACATACAAATGTTGATTCTAAAAAACCATTTAATCAGGATTGTGTAAAACAATCAAACACCGCACGTACAACCTGTTAATTAGAGTCAACATGGAACTCGCTTCTGGCCGGCGATAACCAAGGCGTCAAAGAAACGGGGAAAGGACAATGAGGATGAGGATGAGCTTCTTTGTTCTAGACATTTCCCCATCATATCCATCAGCTGATTTTTCCAATAGCAGACTTACCTAAAGTCAGAATTGAGGCTGCTTTTACATGAGTGTTCAATTTATGTCTAGCGTTTATGATATGTCAAAGAGGATAAATTTAATAAAATTAATCAAAAGGATATTAAATTAATTAATTAAGAATAAAAATCCTTTCCCGGCTATTTGCTAATTTTTTTTTTATTATTTAATTAAGAATTTTTCTTACTAACTCATGAACCAACTCTATTCAAATACCATTGGACATTTTTCCGAATCTTAATGTTCCGGCATTATGTGCAAATTGCAATATCAAAATAAAAAAAAAAACAGTAAAGAAAATCTTCAAACCAGAACATGAAATTCACAGAATTCACCAAGATGAAAGGGAAGTGACAAAACGATAGATATTGACCTACTTTAATTCAATTCCACAACAAACTATTCGGCCTTTCTTTCCCTGACTTGAGCAATTTCACTCTTATTTTTTATTTATTTTTGTGCTTGCGTTCCGGAATACTTCCCGCGCTTGGGAAAATGATTTGAGGGGCTTTGAATAAACAGACGCAATGAAGCCAATAAATATATACATGTACAACTTTGTGGTTCACCCTTTATTCATTTTTCAAATTGATAATTATTGGGATTCTTATTGTTCTTTTCTGTAAATTGGAAACTGCAAGTTAAAGTAAAGATGAGAAATACCATGGGAATTGTAGGGTAGTGGTTAATGAAAAACTAGTTTTTCTTGCTAGAATGGTATCATATTTATTAGAGAGTAGTGTTATTAGTCATAGTTTTCGGGTTCGGAATAATCGTTGAACCTCGGTTGATTGTAGTTTTGCTGTTCCTATAGTTCTAGAATTTGAACTAGAGGAGATTTGTCTCCTTCGCCTTACTGTGTCAATTATCCATGAGACACAAAACTTCGTTCAATTTTGTGTTCAGTAATCATCCCACTGGATTACAGTTCTGCAGTAATTAGACAGAGGCATCCAAGTTCAGACATCATGCGCGGGTAATATGTATCCTTCGGCTTTGAATGATGACCCATGGCATATACAGAATTTAAAAGCTATTCTTTCTTCTTATTACGTCATTATTTGTTATTTATGTAAGTACTATTAAAAGTCCCTATTCCGCGATAGCAAGTACAGAAAAAGAAAATAAGAATCAAAGTACAAAGTACAAAATACAGAATATTACACAAATATGTAAATGAAACCAAAAGCAATCGTAAAAGAATATGTGCTAAAGTTGCAATGAGATACCTTGGCGGGAAATGGCATGATGATGAGGGTGATCTTAGACAAGACGTTTCATCTTCAAGAAAATAGATGTTAATCTTCCAGCGTTAGTATCCTTGGACTGGACTACATAAATTACGAACTCCAGACGTTTGCTGACTATTAGTACTAGATATTGTTCCCACTGAAAATTTTTCATTATTTCTTTTGGCTTCTAGAAGTTTTTAAAAATTTAGCTCAACTAGCGTGCATAAATGGAGTACAAACAAAAAAAAACATACAAAAAGAAAATAATTTGAACCATAACTTTAGTTTATCATGAACGAGGGTGCCGCCCTCTCTCTGCGGGTAGAATTAGAATTAACACACAAATTGAATTCCAGAATAAATGCAACAATACCAAAATTACACCACAAACAACTTAAACAACCAAAAGCTAAAATCCAAAAAATCCTAAATTTGTTTATTTGCTCTCCGTCACAGGAAAAAGAAGAAATACAGTTACGAAATCTCATTCATTGCTACTGCGGCTATTGACAAAAATAAAACTCAAGCAGTGCGAGAAAGGCGGGTCAATTTGAGTGTGTTCGTATTGAATATACTTCCCCAAGTACTATAAACAAATATTACTACGACTTCGAAGTGAACATCAACAAGTAGGTACATATAATTGCATAGCAGAAAACAAATTGCTCTCTGGCTTGACACTTCGCAGCAAATAGTCGCGTTTAGCAATTTCTTTTTCTGTTGAAAATTTCATCCTAAACAAAAAAAAAAAAAAAAATAAAAAACATTGACTAGAAAATATTCACACTGATGTTTTTCCTTGATAGCCACAAAGACCCATTATGACTCCTAATGTCCCGTCCCACAAGACCCTCCGACTCCCACATTAGAGCGGGTAAACTAACCCATTGGCGCTAAAACTTACTGAATTTTAAAAACTAGTTCTAATGACTTGTACATGATGCATTGCAACTAATGCTCCTCAACTAGGATATGCAATACTAAATATAAAGAGAAATTGGATTATAACCAAGGCAAGAATCCTGCCAGTTGAAATGGGCCACAGAATATATTAGTGATGATACATAGCGTATTTCAATTCAATTCATCGCATTGCCATTTGGATCCTTTAAATGGTTGGAAAAATCCCGGTCTTTTAAGTTCAGTTGATTGAATTCTTTGTTAAAAAAACAAAAATCTACCATACCATACATTATTCAATTTCAAATACTATGATTGGAAGATTTCTTCTATTATTGTTGTCTTTAATTACTCAGGTAATATGTCTGGAAATTTCTGGTGTATTCACAAGTTTCGATTCATTGACATATCTGCCAGGTTCCGATTATGGTTATCTGGGTCCCGCCAATCCATCTTGGATCGCTACCTTGGGCTGGACACTAGACGGAGCGAGTGCAAGTCCGGGGGACACTTTCACATTAACTATGCCCTGTGTCTTTAAATTTACTACCAGTCAAACTACAGTTAATTTAACTGCTAACGGTATAACTTATGCTACTTGTACCTTCCATGCTGGTGAAGTTTTTACAACTTATTCTAGTTTGAGCTGTGTTGTAAGTAGTGCTTTGACATCTAACACAGAAGCATTTGGTACTGTCAGTATTCCGTTAGTCTTCAATGTCGGTGGTTCTGCTTCTTCTGTTGACTTGCAAGATTCCACTTGTTTCACAGCCGGTACTAATACTGTTACCTTCGAAGATGGTAATAATCAACTATCCACAAATGTAACCTTCCAACAGATCAATACTTCAGCTGAAGATAACATTGTATGGATTAGAAGTGTTCCATCACTTGGTTCATTACAAGAAATCAACATTGCAAATGATTGTCCATCCGGTTATACAAGTGGTTCCATGAGTATTATTATAAATGATAACTCTGGTACTTTGGATTGTTTATCAGCTCAAGTTGGGATTACTAATAATCTTAATTCTTGGAACTTGCCAACCAATTCTGAATCTTTTTCATACAAGGAAAGTTGTACTTCAACTAACTTCACAATTTCCTTTAATCAAATTGCTTCTGGGTATAGACCTTTTATGGATTCTTTTCTTACCACTGGTACCAGTCAATCATTTCTGGTTTCATATATCTACCACTTGACTTGTTCCAACGGCCAAGTAATTAATAAACAAGACAACAGGATCTATCTGCCATATGTCGGTAGCAGTGCTAATAGTAATGGTGCAGTCGTACTAATTACTACCATAACTGGTACTGATTCAACTACTAGAGTCTCAACCCAATCCTTCAACCCCAGTTCCGATCACACTAAAACAGTTGATGTTATAGTGCCTATTCCTACAACCACAATTACCACTTCCTATGTCGGTGTTACCACTTCATATACTACTATTACTGCTACTATTGGAGGTACTGCTACTGTTATTGAAGATCAACCATATCATATCACTACTACTGTAACCGAAACTTGGACTGGAACATTTACTACTTCAACGACCGTTACCGCTTCCACTGATTCTATCGACACTGTTATTGTCCAAGAACCAACTCCCAACCCAACCATCACCACCACTGAATACGGTTCCGTTTCTGCTCCAGTTACACACACCTACACTAACCCAGCTGGTGAAACCGATTCTGTTGTTGTTGAATTACCACTCAACCCAACCATCACCACCACTGAATATGGTTCTGTTTCTGCTCCAGTTACACACACCTACACCAACCCAGCTGGTGAAACCGATTCTGTTGTTGTTGAATTACCACTCAATCCAACAATCACCACCACTGAATACGGTTCTGTTTCTGCTCCAGTTACACACACCTACACTAACCCAGCTGGTGAAACTGATTCTGTTGTTGTTGAATTACCACTCAATCCAACAATCACCACTACTGAATATGGTTCTGTTTCTGCTCCAGTTACTCACACCTACACTAACCCACCAGGTGAAACTGATTCCGTTGTTGTTGAAGAACCATACTCATCTGTTGTACCTGTTTTGCCAAGTAGTAGTGCCCCACATTATCAGAATAGTTCTGTGGTTCCTTCATCGTCAACGTATGATGAACTGTCAAGTATTGATATGGAGTCTTCAAGTTCAAGCATGGATATGGACTACTCAAGTTCAAGTGTTTCTTCGGTTGCTTCTATTGAGTCTTCAGTGGAAGTTCTGCAGTCATCAAGTATGGTTTTGTCGGATGATACTCAAGTGACATCATCGTGGTTGGTTTCTGAATCAGCTTCTGATTCTGATTCTTTTGCTAGTCATAGTTCTGAGTCTGTTGCTTCATCTATCGAGTTTTCGTCATCTTCTTTTGAAACTTCTTCGATGTCGGAACCTTCATCTAGTATGGAATATTCGTCAATCGTTGTACCGTCGACTGATGAAGACATAGCTGGTTCCCTGAGCGTTGAATCATCTGTCCTGGTAAGTGAATTATCTTCATGGGATTCTTATTCTTCCTTTGAGACAACAAGTATCAACCAAATGTCATCTGATTACGAGTCATCTACTTCAACTGAATCTGCGTTCACTGATGAAAGCTCGTCTTCGTTGGAAACCTCTTCGTATTCAATTGCTGTGTCTTCTTCCAGTGTTATTGAGAGTCAAGATGCTAGCTCCACTGAATCATTAACTTCAATGGAATCGGTACAACCACTGGTCAATTCTCAAACAGAAATTGAATCTGGATCAAGTGGTTCAGAAAGCTTAACTGATATTAGTCACCAAAATGATATTAATTCATCTTCTTCAATTGAAACTTCTAATGTTGAAGGCTCGACTGCCACGGTTACTTCGGAGACCACTTACACGAGTGTTGTGCCATATCCAAATTCAGAATCCACAGAAGACAGTTATTCTTCAGAAATTACACCAACCGAATCACAGGATTTGTCACTGTCGGATTCCACTAGTGAAGAACCTACCCCAGCTTCTGTAAGTGGCCCTGATACTCCAAGTGGTTCCATTTCATCAAGTATTTCAGTTTCATTTAGTGAATCAGACGAAACTACCGAGTCTGAAGGGGAAACGTATTCAGAACCTGAAGTTGCTCCTTCCAATTCAGATAGTGCGGTTACTC